>JACXGJ010008327.1:11381-27638 GCA_016801105.1 Esox niger | reverse complement strand
ATCATTGCCTTTGTTCTCTTCTGTGAGTATCTTCCCATGTGCTTTTGTTTTCACAATTGCAACTTGAACAGGTAACTGGAGAGCTTCCAGTAGAGCCATTACTTCTGGTCCATTCTTCACGGGAGCCCCCAGTGATGTCGTGAATCCTCTGTTCTTCCAGATTTTCCCAAAATCATGTGTGACACCAAATGCATATCTTTAGCCTGTTTACATGCTTCTGTCAGAGCCACTAGCTCTGCCACTTGTGCTGATGTTCCTGCTGACAAAACACCAGATGCCACTATGTCACTTGATGTAGTACACGCCCACCCCGCCTTCCTCTCTCCCCCCTCCACAATGCTGGAACCGTCAGTATAGAAAACAATTTCAGGATTCACAAAGGGATGGACCTTTGTGAATTCATCACAGAGCTGGTCCAAAACCAACTCACAACAGTCGTGTTCAAGCAATGTGGAATCCGGTGGAAGCATCAAGGTGGCAGGATTAGAGGGTGTACCACGCTGTATGCTGATATTAGGCGCCTCTAAGACTGTGGACCATTTGTTCCAACGTGCCGCTGTAACTTGTGCAGCTCGGTTCATAGTCAAGAGAGTGTGCACAGCATGTGGGCATCTGATGATAAGCTGTTGGTCAAGAACAAGTGGTGATCCCAGGGACACCGCAATGTAGGTTGCCTGCATAGCTCTCACACACGGACCCCAGCCCACACCCACATCATCCAATATCTTAGAGTAGTAGCCCACAGGCTTTTGGCGATCTCCATGGTCTTGTGTCAGGACTGATGTCATGAAGCCATCTTTTTCAGCCACAAAAAGTGTATATGGCTGTCCTGAGTCAGGAATGCCCAGAGCAGGTACTGACGACAGTGCCATCTTGAGTTTGACAAAAGCATCTTTCTGTAGGTCGCTGAGCTGAACAGGATCTTTTGAGTCAGGGTCACCCTTGAGGAGGTCATTGAGGGGTTGTGCCATTTCAGCAAACGAATCCACCCAACATCTGTTGTAGTTACACAGACCCATGAAAGAACGGACGTCCCTAACGGTGGTGGGTTCCTTTGCAGCTTGGATGGCTGCGGTGCGACTTTGAGTCATTTCCCGCTTCCCCTGTGAGACTAGCTGACCTAGATAGGTGACCTGTGATTGCATGAGTTGTGCTTTGTCAGGGCTGGCCTTGTGACCTCTTGCATGCAGATGGTCCAGCAGTGTTCTTAGGTCCCGTGCATGTGTCATCTCATCTTCAGACGCCGATAGGATTTCGTCTACATATTGTATGACAACCGAGGACATTTGAGGCAAGTCTTCCGCAATGCCTGATGGCAAATGGAGGGGCTATTGAGTAGACCCTGCGGTAGGCGTGTCCATTGATACTGCTGTCCGTCTACAGTAAAGGCAAGCCACGGTCTGACATCAGGATGTAATGGTACTGACCAAAAACCATTAGCCATGTCAATCACAGAAAAAACTGAGTGTTCAAGCGACAATGAGGCGAAAATAGTAGATGTGTTTGCCACCAGTGGGGTGAGTTTGGAAATTGTTTCATTTGCTTTCCTGTAGTCCATAGTCACACGCCATGCACCTGTTGGTTTTTTCACCGGCCAAACCGGGCTGTTTGACGCAGAATGTGTCTTTTCCACAACACCCATAGTATGTAAATCTCCAATAACTACTTTAGTTGCAGCCATGGCTTCTTTACTGATAGGGTACTGTTTTGTGCAAGGCGGTGCTTCGCCTATCAGGCGTACAGGATCCATATCCAATTTACCACACTCATTCTTTTTGGTGGTCCATATTGGGTGGTCTTTCACATTTGTTGTTTCCACCTTTCTGATTTGCCATGTCACCTTTCCTTCCTTGATGTCCGATGTGGAGTCCAGTTTCATGATAACATCGAGGCCTAAGATAGGCTGGTCAAACGGACCAACCCATATCTCAGCATCAATTATCATTGGACCAATAGAAAATGATAATTGTTCGGTTTGTTGCATGTCTGTTTTTCCCCCTCCCACACCTGTAGCTCTCATCTTCTTGCCGTTGTACACTGGATGTATGTGTTTTACATCGGATGTGGGCATCACAGTAACTTCAGCTCCTGTGTCCACTAAAAAAATCTATCGGGTAGTTGTTCACCAGCATGTTCACATATATCCCATCAGACTTCATGTGTACTCCAGCAGAGATGGGCCGTAAGAGGGGGTCCATTAGTTTCCCTCCGCCGCTTCCAGCAACCTTTGCTGTTGCACAGGAGAGAGTTCCTTGAACTTTTGCATTAGCATTGTGTCATTAGGATTGTTGTCCTTTTTCCATGAACCTTGGTTTCTGTTTGAACCTGTCTTGGCCCTTTGGTTCTTCCTACGACACTCATTCTGCCAATGACCAGGGATTCCACAGAAGTGACATGCCCCAGGTTGCTTTTTTGATTGGTTTGGAGTGTTTGTAGCTGTGTTTTCTACCTGTATCAGCCTGATGACAGGTGGCTTAGTGACATTGTGTTGATTCATGTCTCTATCCAGTTGCGCCAGAGCATCAGCTGTTTCTCCATACGTAGCTTTATCCCAATGTTTTGTAGTAGCAACATACGGTTTCCTCAGATCTTCATGTATTGACTGCATCAACTGATGAAGAATAGCGCCATTTTTTATGTCATTGAGCGCATCATCATCCTCCACTCCAGGTAAACCACTGTGTCTGATCACAACAGCCCTAAATCGTTCTTCGAAATCTAAGAATGATTCCTTTGGCTTCTGAACACATCTGGTTATCTCTCCCCAATTTGTTGTGGCATTGGTCAAGTCTTTCACATATGCCTGTACAGCCTTCCATCCGCTTCTGATATCTTGACCGTCCTTACCCAAAGCAGCCAACGCCCTTACATTTTCTTTCTCTTTTTTCACAGCCTTTTCATGGGTTTCTTTAAGAAATGCATCATTCCTTTTCCTAATCTCTGATAATACAATCAACGACCAGCGTGTTTTTCGTACTCCATCAGAAATTCTCTGAAGTTTTCCCCATGCTTTCTGTATATCAGAAAGATTCCATATACTATCTTTTCCTGGAACAATGGCATATTTTTCAATATCTCTTGGCGACATTTATCTAATTTCATGCTCTTTTCTATACCATCAGCTAATGATTCAGTCATTTTGTGAATTGTAACAGTCGGGGCTGCAGTCCCCTTTTTTTCTAATGTTGTTTTTCCAAATAAAGACGTCATTTTCTTAACTTTACCTTACTTGTACAAGATTAACAATTACTGCACATGAATTACAATAACTGCTGCACACGCGTCTACCTGCTATCCACCTAGCAAGGACTTCTAGATGAATCACGAAGGTTTCTCACTTTGAAAAAAGTGGCCTATATTAGGTCTTGTAAATCCCATGTGATAAACTTACTATTCGGTCTAGTAAGCACTTCCCACCTCAACAGGGAAGGTTTCACACTACCAATAGTGTACTTGGATACATATCACTCAATTGCATGTACTATCACAACATATAACCTGACCATTGATTCTTTAAAAGGTGTAGATCCTGACTCACCAACCACTGTCAGAGGATGAGGAAGCCAACTCCCAAATGGGTGTGCACCGTCAGCAAACTTCTCCTCTTGATATGGATGTTGAAGGATTGGATCTCAGAACCCAACCTATCCGGGTCGCGGCTACCAACTGTTGGCTTCTGGGTCTTTTTCAGAATAATGAAGGACCCAAGTCAGGGGGAGAAACATTCTTTGTTGTTTATTCACAAAATATAGTACATGTCTGTCGTAGATGTTCAGCCTTCTTTCCATCTCTCTTGGTTTTTTTGGTGCTTCTCCAAATGTCCTAAACAGCCCATATATAAGAACACATTCCCTCCACTTTCTAGCTGTTATCCAATCGTATAAGGGCAATGTATATCACAACCTCCCTATTCCTAGTCCCCCACGCTTTGGAATGTAAGGGGGATGTGCGGAGTTAATGTTCAACCATGTTCCTTTGTGCTGTTTCCAAGGACGTACAGAAAGTTACATACATTTGCAAAGCAACAGTACTCTGTGTTGTGTCCTTTAGAATTGAAATACACCTAAACAGACATACTTTCTCACAGCCAAGATCTCGGGAAACGTGGCCCCATCCATCTTCCCCTTAATACGGTGCAGTCATCCTGTCCCCTTTGCAGAAAAGCATCCCCAAAGAATGATGTTTCCAGGTCTGTGAGACCCGGAATTCTTACTGGTTGGTAGGTGATTAAATACTTATGTCATGCAATAAAATGCAAATTAATTATTTAACAATCATACATTGTGACTTTCTTGATTTTTGTTTGAGATTCCATCTCTCACAATTGAAGTGTACCTATTGTAACATTACAGACCTCTACATGCTTTGTAAGTATGAAAACCTGGAAAATCAGCAGTGTATTAAATACTTGTTCTCCCCAGTATATATAGTAGGTCATGCATAAAAACCGCTATTACCTATATTGGCCAGTATTTTGTTATGTATTTGTTAAAAAAATTGTTTTTGCTTCAACAGACCTCAGATTCAACTACTGATGATGGATACTTTGAGATTCGAACTCTACTGCAAATAAGTCACCCCCATATTGCAAGCTACAAAAACTCTTTTCAAGGTAACTAATATTTCTTGGTCATTTTTCAGTTCTAAGAAATATTTTGGAGGTGTTTCCACAGACTAAAATACGATGAAGTCTGCATTTAAAGACAGTATTATTTTCACATGAACTGTGTATTTTTTTAGATGGTGATAGTTGCTATGTAGTTATGGACCATTGTGAGGGTGGAGATCTGTCACAGAAGATAAGAGACAGGATGGAGACTGGGACCCCTTTCTCTGAAGAACAGGTGTTTCAAATTAAAAGCAATTTATTTATGTTCCTAGCTAACTATTTTACAGATGTTTTTTGCATTAAGCTTTCATGTGAAGTCATCAACTGCACATTCAGGTAAAACATTGGTTTATCATTGCGGATATGTTCTTCTGTATCTGGTCAGACTAGAACACAGCAATTTTCATCCATGACACTACCTCCGAACTAAGTGACCCCCTGTTAAACCAGAATAATTAACTGTATTTCATTCAAGATCATGGACTGGTTTGTTGAGATCTCTATGGCCCTTAAGTGTGTCCACGACAAAGGCCTACTTCACAGAAACCTGAGACCCCAGGTAAATACTGGCCTTTCAAAAAGTATGTCTTCACTATCTAGAAATTGGGGAATAAAAAAGATGACAGCTTGGCTGGATTCAGACCCATTCTGCCTTGTGTTCCATTTCTTGTTTAATATATTATCTAGAGTACAGCAGCTAGACAGGACCATAAACTGTATTATTTTATGTGATATGAATTGTCAAGTTCCAGGTTGTTTTCAGTATACAATTAACATTTCTTTTTTGACACCAGAATATCTTCATCACTAAATTTGGGAACCTCTGTTTGGGAAATTTTGGAAGTGTTACTGAAAAGTATGATACTTTTTGGATAATAATTACTTGTGAAATATATATTATATATATAAATATATACTATTACAGCAGAGTTTCATTTGTTTGATGGTTGACTGCTTTGTTTCTGTTCTACCAATGCAAAAAGATCTTCAGAGAAAGGAGTATTGGCCTACTTTGGTCCCGAGATTCTGAAAGGTGACATGTATAACACCAAAAGGTAATTTCAAGATGTTACCCAACAAAATGATGTCACTAGCAAACAGCAACCCTGTGCTAAAAATATTTCATGCTGAGGTGTCCATGTTCCAAAAAATGGTGTCACATGTTTAAGAGTGTCCAACTGATTTATCCACACCGTCCTTAAAAAATAACTTCTACTATTATTTTTTATGTATGATATTATTTACCCATGGTCCACTGTGTTTTTGATCCTCCCGAACATGGCATGCCACTGGCAAGTGAAGTAGTGAAATGGACGCAAATTGCACAGTGAGATAAAGGCACAGCTGATGTCTGACATACATTTTCCGTAAGCATCCGGCAAAAATCATCCAGCTGTCCCTCATTTGAATGTTTTCAATGTTGTTAACCTTCTTTGTAACCAAGAATTGAAGGACATAGTGGTGCATTAAAAATTGTTTAGTAATCCCTATCTCCTTCCATTGCTTTTTAGGAAAACGTAGATTTAATTAGCTAAATACAAGAAATCAACAATGACATTAAATCCTTTTGCTGTCTATTTTCTTTTGAATGGACTTGCCTAATTTCTTGCACACAGAGCATAAATTTGATGCATGCAAGAACATATCATAATCTGTACAGTCAGATTCATGGCCTAAATAATATTGACATATTCATTTATTTAACCCTCTTTCCAGTGATATATGGTCCCTGGGGTGTGTGCTGTATGAGTTGTGCGTGCTTCAGTCTGCAGTAAGTTCAAATTCCATCTCAATGTTGGCATCTTGGCAAAGCAAAAAGCTGTGTAATAGCAACAGTTCCTTTTTTACAGTTTACTGCAGAGAGCACAATCAAACTCATCCCCAAAATATTAGGTGGTCCTTACCCATCTCTCCCAGAAAGCTTCTCACCTGAGCTCCGTGACCTGCTGTTTGACATCTTCCAACAAGACCCATCCATTAGGCCTTCAATTAGAGAAATCCTGGCAAGACCCTTCATTATTAGTTTCCTCACAAAAAAGGTTGGCAATACAAGACAACATTACATTATATATTTGTTCATATGTTTTTTTTTTCTATTTATAATTTACAAGACGATATCAGTCTGAATTTGTTTGTTTGTAGAATGAGAACACTGTGAAGGGACTCCAGACAAATTTGGACAAGCTGAGAGCGTTGGCTGATGGTTTGGAGCGTGTGCACCAGGGCACCACCATAGGCAGTCTGGCAGGAGGTGTTATTGGTGCCGCTGGAGGAATCACCTCCATAGTGGGTCTCATCCTAGCTCCCTTCACTCTGGGCGCCTCACTGATCGTCACTGGGGTGGGTGTTGGGGTGGCTGTCGCTGGTGGAGCCACTGCTGGAGTATCCAACATAACCAATATGGTCAATCAGTCTACTGACCGAAAAGCCATCGAAAACATCATCAAGGAGTTCCAGGAGAAGCTGAACTCTGTGGTGGAATCGCTAAAAGACATCGCTGAGGGGTTGGAGACATTGAGTGTGAGTGGCTCCTTTGATGCAGAAAGTAACCAAACCACTGCTGCAAATCTGTCAAGGGCTGGAGCACGAGTTGGGAGGGGACTAGCGGCCATTCCAGAGCTTATCCGATTGGTCCAAGTAGCCAACATGGGCAAGGTTGCAGCCCAAACCGCCAGGGCCGTGCGTGTGGCAGAAGTGGCAACAGGAATATTCACCGTTTTTTTTATAGCAGTTGATGTGTTCTTCATCGCCATGGATGCCAAAGAGATCCACAACATCCGACAAGCAAAGGCAATGGAACAGTCTGTTGATACCAGTCGTTTAGAAGTGATGGACACTGACTCAACCATGTGGCTGAACCCTGAATGTGAAGAACCAGTTTCTGAACCCAAGTCTGAGGTCCAGTCAGAGACCATGAAGTTTATCCAGACGATCAGACAGACAGCTGATCAGCTACAGGAGAGCTTGAATGAATTGAGTGATGTAATGTCATTAATTACGAAGATAGACGACTCTTACTGGGACAACTGAGACTAAATGATTTTAAAATATGAAGAAACAAGACATAGAGATGTAATGAATTATTCTATCATTATCTTTTCAGATCTCAAACTCATATAGTAATCTACTATGATTATCTGGTCCTAGATATCTATGTTTTATCCCCAGATAGCTCTACTGCTGAACTGCATTTCAGAAAAATCATATCAACAGTAAAACATGGTGGTGCATATGTGTGCATGTGCGTGTGTGTGTTTACACGCACAACTAACAGCTCACGGTAAAAATTACACTCAAACATGACATTATAATTGTGTAATTGCAATAATAATGTTATTGAATAAATGTGTACACAAACAACTAATTATTAGTGTTCACTCACCATTCTTATTCTTATTTGTTTTTTATTTCACTTGTACAAAATTGCTGCACCAAAGGGCCAGAAAAAAATGTCTTAGTTTGTTGTTAAACTACTTGGCAATAAAACTCTTTCTGATTCTCATGGAATAAAGCAAAAAAATCATAGTTGCAAAAATATCAATGAGTGGGTATTTTTCATCATATAGTTGAATGCGTTTTTTGGAAGCCTAAGTAGAACCAATGCAGTAACGGAAAAGTACCAATATTGCAGTATGCAGCCTAATACACAAATATTTTTTGTCCTTTTGCTTCCGTAATGGTATCTACTGTTGTGTTCAACTGTGCACAATGTAACAACACTTCCAAAATGACACACTTCAACCATCCGATATTTCCTATAGCAAGCGTGATCACTTGCGCATCCACAAATCTGATATACCAGATATGCTACCCTTGTAGATTTTTATGTTGGACAAACATCATGTTAAGCTCTTGATTATTCCTTTTGTGCGTAATACAATTTATTGAACACAAAATGTCAGCCTTAATTCATCAACAATTTCTTGTTTTATTGTGCTTAGCATTTTTAATGGTCTCTATTGCATTACATTTAACTTTCATTGTCATTGTCAACAGTACGAGTACAGTACCACAAAATCCAATAAGCATCTAACCAGAATTGCAAATAGAATAGGGTGGGAAATGTCCAGATATTAAATATAGTGTATGTACAAGTGGGAAGAGAATAGTTGCGTGATGATGCAAATGCAAGTACAAATGGCATTTCTGACTGTGCAATTCGAGTTGTGAAACTGAAATGCAGGGATAGCACCAATGAGGTTCTCCAGGTAGACTGGTACATGTAACAACTGAAAACGTATCAGATTTTGCAAGGCAGTGTCAGAGTCCAGTAATAGAAGGGAGTATTGCAACAAGGCCCCTGAGAGTCACTATTTAGCAGGGGGCAGGTGGGTATGGTTAGTGTGTTGAAAAAACCTGGTATGGATTTGTACATGTTCGTACATATCAAGTTTCAAAGTCAAATGGAATACAGTGAGGGAGAAAAATATTTGATCTCCTGCTGATTTTGTAGGTTTGCCCACTGAAAAAGAAATGATCAGTCTATACTTTTTTTGAACGGTGAGAGACATAATAACATCAAAAACATCAAGAAATATGCATGTCAAAAAATGTATTAGTATTTAAATGAGTGAAATAATAAATCCCTCTGCAAAACATGACTTAGCACTTGGTGGCAAAACCCATGTTGGCAATTACAGAGGTCAGGCGTTTCTTGTAGTTAGCTACCAGGTTTTCACACATCTCAGGAGGGACTCCTCGTTGCAAAACTTCTCCAAGTCATTAAGGTTTCAAGGCTGACGTTTGGCAACTCGAACCTTAAGCTCCCTCCACAGATTTTCTATGGAATTGGGGTCGGGAGACACTACGCCACTCTAGGACCTTAATGTGCCTCTTCTTGAGTCACTAATTTGTTGCCTTGGCCGTGTGTTTTGGGTCATTGTCAAGCTGAAATACCCGTCCATGACCCATTTTCAATGCCCTGGCTGAGGAAAGGAGTTTCTCACCCAAGATTTGACGGCACGTGGCCCCGTCCATCATCCCTTAGATGCGTTGAAGTTGTCCTGTCCCCTTAGCAGAAAAATATCCCCAAAGCATGTTTCCACCCTCCACGTTTGACAGTGGGGATTATGTTCTTGTGGTCATAGGCAGCATTCCTACTCCAAACACAGCGAGTTGAGTTGATGCCAAAGAGCTCGACTTTGGTCTCAACGGACCTCATCACTTTCCCTCCGTTCTCCTCTGAATCATTCAATGTTCATTGCCAATGTTCAACTTCAGATGGGCCTGTACATGTGCTTTCTCTAGCAGGGGGACCTCGCGGGTGCTGCAGGACTTCAGTCCTTCATGGTGTAGTGTGTTACTAATGGTTTTCCTGATGAAATACTTACTTCACTTATTAAAATACAAATAAATAACGACCCCAATATATAACATGAATTTGTTTAGAAAAATGCATGTTAAAAATGTCATAAATTGATTTGTAAACAAAATGACTCCATGATGCAATTTTCCTTTGCTCTATGATTTAATTTCAGAGTACATCAAGACATTAAACTGTGTGAATTACAATAAAACTGAAAAAAGCGTTGCAAAGCATTTGACTAGTAGTGTGGTTACGTAGGTGATCAAGTAAAACAGCAAGTAAACTGTTTTGTTGTGTAGTGGCACATTAGTGTTGTCACTAGTTAAGAAGAAATGGATGTTTTGAGTGTGGAACAGAACGGTTAAAATAAAGAGACCACTGCAATTTAAACACTTCTGTTCCTCAGTCAAAACTTTCCTTTCCAACTTTTTTGGAAAGGAAAGAAAAAGGTGCAGTGGCTATATAAATACTAATGGATAATGGGAAACGGTGGGATGACTGAACAAGACAGTCCAGGTACGTTCACACAAAACTAGTTGTTGACAAGTTGGGAATCGATATTGACTAGAAGCCAGGCAACTCAGAATGGCGTAGGGGAGGTGGCGATGGTGGCGCCGTGACACGTTCTCAGAAATTATATAAATGAAGTGTAAAATATTTATTATTTAATTGTCGTGTCTGTGACCTGTGATTGTCTTGTTTATTCACTTTCTACAAGACACAAAGTAGTAGGGGCGGCCGGAAAGTTGAGACTACCAGCATGTTTGATCATGAATCCCTTTCTGATTCCTATGAGGGGCAGAGCATTTTCTAAACTCTGGATTGTTCTGGCAAAAGCCAGCTGTCTCATTAAAAAAAACATCCCTTTACAGAAGGCAATCACATAATACATGTAATGTCCCAGATACAGAATGGATGCATTGTCATCTTCTTAATAGGAGACACACTGGAGACTGTGGACTCCCCATAGTTTGGTTTTCCATCACTGCCTCCTCTATCTGGCTCATCTCTAAGTAAAAATCTACTTTGTTAAGTTAACTTTGTTTGAATAAAACATGTTGGCACTCCACATGCACAGGCTGCAACATTTTACACGTTAGCAACTGTATCAACAGATGTGGCCAGTGTTTTAGACCCTCTGTCTAAAAAACACCAGGCTAAGTGGGTTTGGATTTTGTTTTCCCTTAATAATTACAAACTTCATTTCAAAACTGCATTTTGTGTTTACTTATGTTATCTTGGACTAATATTTGAATTTGTTTGATGATCTGAAACATTTACGTGTGTCAAACATGCAAACATAAGAAATCATGTAGGGGGCAAACACTTTTTCACTGACGAAGGAAGTGACTAATCCACTGCTGAGAAGGGCTTAAGCACGAGTCGGGTCCAAGTGGCCAAAATCGTCAAGGTTACAGCCCAAACCGCCAGAGCAGCGCGTGTGGCGGAAATTGGCAACACGCGCATTTTTTTATATCAGTTGATGTGTTCTTCATTGTAATTGTTACCAAAGAGATCCACAACATCCGACAGGCAAAGTCGGTCAGGCAGTCTGTTGATTCCTGTTGTTTAGAAGCGATGGATTCGGTTGTACAGATCTTAAAAATTTAATTAACTTGTCCATAAATGCAGTCCTCTTCAAACTGTCAACAATTTACTTTCACCCCTACTCGTGAACTTACGAGATCCAAAGAAAAGGTTTTCATAGCTCAGTAATTTTACCCCAATTGCTTTTTCATTTACTCTTAAACTGTCAAAGCTTGATTTGTATTGATCTTTTACTGGCTGGCTTCTTCTGACCTTATAAGTTCCAAAGAAGACAACCAGCCTTTCACCAACCGCCACTGCTTTGCATGTACCATTCATAATCATATTACACTCCCATGAATCTATAATACTCAATACCTCTACCATTCTGTTCATACTCCCCATCCTACTCTTTCAAAATGTATTTTAGTTTACAAAATTTTAATGTTTATTACTGCCATACTTGCCATATCTATTATATTCAATACTACTACCATTATTGCTGCTAGGTTACAGCACTCTCTTTTAACTTCTGCTATGCAGAGTGTTACTTATATTATTGCTTTATCCTCATTATGTTTTTGCTGTGTGTAAATGTTTCGTTGTCAAGAACCCAGGTTCGGAACCCGGACATAGAGCCGGTATAATGGTCCCAGCCTACTGGGGCCGTCCTGTTCCATGTTTTCTGTATGTCCATGGTTTGTCACGTCCTTGTTTGGTCTTTCCTGTTCTTGTTTTGGTTAATCAGTTTATTCCTTTCACCTGTGTTTTGCCCCCACCTGTTTATGTTCTCCTTGATAGTGTGTGTATTTAGTTTGGCCCTTTTCTCCTTGTCCTGGTTGGTCATTATTTGCTGTCTTATGGTCCATGTTCGCTATTTTGATATTTATATGTATTCCTAGTTTCATCTTGTTCTGTTTTTGTAGTGCACAGCACTCTGTTTTGTTTGACCCTTTTCTATATTAAAAGTTTTTCTTGGACCCCTGCGCTTGCCTCCTTTTCCCTGGACTCCCTCGCGCCCCTTGACAGCCGGACAAGGTAGGTGGTAAAAAGGTAGAATTTATTGTGCACATCTTGTTAGGCATGGGCAAACACTTTTTTTTAATCATTTTTAACCTTTTTTAATCATTTTTAAATTAGATGTAAAGTAAGTATTGGAACCAGGAATGTTTTGAGAGAGGAACAGAAGCACTCAATTTGCAGTGGGCTCTTAGGTTTAACCCTTCTGTTCCAAAATCATATTGTTGAGTCTTTTGTCTAGAAAGCAGCAGTCATCTACAGTGGGGCAAAAAAGTATTTAGTCAGACACCAATTGTGCAAGTTCTCCCACTTAAAAAGATGAGGGGCCTGTCATTTTTATTATAAGTACACTTCAACTATGAGAGACAAAGACAAAAGAAAATCCAGAGAATCACATTGTAGGATTTTGGCCCTAAATATATTTGAATATATAGATTACCTAAATATATTCAAGTTCCAGTTAAATATTGAATTTGGGCTTCCGCCCACGGAAGACAAAAGTGGTGAAAGATCGTTGAATCCTTTCCATGGCAAAAAAACGTCACCACCTCCAGCCAAGTGAAAAACGCTCTCAAGGATGTAGGCATTTATTATCCAAGTCTAGCTTAATGAGAAGAATTCAAAAGAGCACAAAGAGAGTTCCCTACATGGAGCAAGTTTTGGAATAGGATTCTTTGGACAGATGAAACTAAGACCAAACCATATAAGAATGATGGGAAGAAAAAGTTTGAAGAGGCTTAGAACGGCTCATGATCCGAAGCATGCCACATTATCTGAAAAACATGGTGGAGGCAGTGTGTATTTTTTATAGGGATATCAGATAGTAATTCTAAAGGATGGGCTAGCTCAAACTTGTTCAAATTTAGCCATAGAAGTTGCTTTCAGCCAGTGGAGAATGCAGGTCTGAAACTGGATCCCTCTCAGTGGGTTGGCAATTTCAAGCAGACATACGTGATGCCTTCACTTTCACTTTTGTGTAGCATTGTGGAACCGTTTTAAACATCTATTTGCATGAAGGCGTTTGCCATTGTTCTTATCTAACTCAGGGGTGTGTTTGTGTGTGAAAATCAGTCTCATACAGGACGAGATCCTTTTTGCTGGAAGTCAGGCAAGTTAAGGTCAGGTATGTGCTGCATTTCATCAACAATGTTAAGGCCACAGTATTATGCTTGCCATCATTTAAAATAATAGCATTTTCACATTGCACAAAATGTTTCTAGTTCCATTATAGTTGTTTAACTTGTTATTCATACTTTGACATGACACAAACAACGTTTTTTATCATTGGAAGTTGAAATTTAACATTTGAGTTTAAAAGACTACATTTTCAAGTGAAAAACAATGGGAAAAACCCAGAGTGTCCTTGAGAAGAATGGATACACTGTTCAGAAGGAGATGGAGAATGGTGTCATTGCTACTCACAAAAATGGTGACTCATTTGTTATTAAAGAAATTAATCTTGAGGTAAGTAGTCACTGATTAAACATGGTAAAAGTAGTTTGATGTTTGATATTTGACAGATATTCAGAAGTTCAAAGTTCAATAGCTCGCAAACAATTTAAGCTACAGACCCATAGTCTCGTTTGTCAGCTCGGTTTGGGGAACAAGGAGAAGTGGACTGCAGAGTCGTAGTATTACTATTCATTTATTTATGGAGCTGAACAATGCTCATCTAGGCGAGACAGTAACACACAAAGACAAAGGGAGCAGAGGGAACATATATCCTGGGGGAAATGACTGTGGATGATGATCAGGTGTGCTAAACAAGACAACAGGTGTGATGAGTTGATGAGATGGCCGGTGGTGCCAGAAAGCCGGTGACATGGAGCGCTGAAGCCTGCCTCCTGCAGGGGGAGCACTGGCAGCAGATGGTGTAGTTGTCACATCGTTATGAAAGAAAAAAGTTGTACAATGTAATAGCCATTTTCATTGAACCTTTCCGTTGTTGTGACCATGAAGTTTTTGACTTTATTAACCTTAGCTAGCTACTCAGTTTAGCTACTTAACCACATCCTTTCCAGTTACCACAGAGCGGGAAAATACCACAGACTTGGCACGTTTAAACCTAGCAAATTATTTTGCAATGTACTGTGTGGTAGTAATTACCATGAATGGCAGTACTATCCTGTATTTTCCACTGCTTTATTGGCAGTGACCCAGTACGAGGCTAGGCTAATGTTATGTTTGTATGTGCTGAATTGGTCAATGTGGGTATAGTACTTGTTTGAAAACACCCTACCTGTCAATTGCAGCACAAAAGCATAATTGGAGACTTGAGATGAGATGAAAGGGCAGCAATATCGATTGTCGGAAACAATTTTTTTATATATATTAGAGATGTTTAGACTAACTACGACGATATATCATGAACTTTTAACATCATTTCAAAAAAGATATGAATTGCCTACTAATGGTGTTGCAGCTGGGATGGCAAGGCCTTTTCGTGGGTGGGCCCTTGCAGCTGCGCTTGAATTGTAGGTAACATTGTAAGTAAAACATTATAATATGTTCTGTTATCCTTATTTGATATGTTTGCTGTAGGTTAATTAGGCAATAATTTTATAGGACTAGACTGTGAAATGTCTCACTTGTTTTCATTTTGACAATAACTAGACAAAATCATTACTAAATTATAAAACTGAAAGATACTAAAGTGACTGAAACTGAAAATATAGCCTAGCTCAACAGAAAGTATTGCCCTCAAAAGATCTGGCTGTGTCACTAAACACAACACCACAGAGCTGTACATATAATTGGTGTCTGTATAGCCTCTTGTCTCTATCCTGAACAAATCCTCTTTGGTACTGGCCATTTGAACAGCTAATTGGCCATTTGTGAAATATATTGATACAAATAAACTGACTGCAATAGTCATAGAAATTGAGAAATTGCTAGCAAATCTGGCAAAGCCATTTCTTTTTTTCTTCAATTGCATAACAGCGTACATTTTTATTTCATTTGTGAATGAAATTTATCAAATTACTGTCAAACGTGACGATAACTAACTTTTTTTCATCGAGTGAAATGACCAGAGAATTGTGGAAATAAAGTAAATAAATATTGTTGCTCTCAATAGGTTCCAATTCAGGTCTTCCACACTGTCTTTAACCACTACACCACTGCATTACACATTTCACCAGTTGCTAAACACCATTGATCATTGTGTTAAACTATCTAACATTTCTTAATAGGTTTACCTCCAACACAAATAGCATCTATGAGCTGTTAACTTTTGCCACTGGCCGTTTGAACAGCTTATTTGCCAGTAATAGGCTTACTAACATCTACTAACTTCCTAGGTATAATCATAAGAATTGAGCATTTGCTAGCAAGACTGAAGATTAACTTTTCCATGCCAGAAAGAGTTGCAATATAACTGTATACAGTTTTGGTTAAGGCTTACTATAACTTTCTACTGTGTTTTGTAGCCAGCAAATGTGTTTGTCTATCCTGACCCAAATCGCATGCACGGATGCATACTTTGAAAATCCACCAGAAACCATTGCTATATAACGTCAACTGTTCTATTCACTGAAGGTTTTAGGCAGCGAAGTGTTTATCTATATGAAATAATTCATAATGCATACTTGGTTTTGCCTGTGAGGAGATAAGAATGCAGTCAGTCAGTCAGTCAGTCAGTCAGTCAGTCAGTCAGTCAGTCAGTCAGTCAGTCAGTCAGTCAGTCAGTCAGTCAGTCAGTCAGTCAGTCAGTCAGTCAGTCAGTCAGTCAGTCAGTCAGTCAGTCAGTCAGTCAGTCAGTCAGTCAGTCAGTCAGTCAGTCAGTCAGTCAGTGAGT
>JACXGJ010008327.1:0-11281 GCA_016801105.1 Esox niger | reverse complement strand
TGACCTGATGGAAGAGAGGGGTCATGTTAAGAGGCAGTGTTGGGGTTTAAATCATGCTCACATTCATTCAATGCTTCATCTTCGTCTTTTACTCCTACCTCAAGAGCAAATTTCTAAAATGTGGCTATCTAGGACTTCGTGCTTGCTCTGTGTAAATAACATTTCCTCTGCTATACAACAATATTTTTTATACTTTTAACAATATAATCATTAAAAATGATGACATTTCATTTATTTTTACAAATGTATTGATTTGTGTATATATACGTATACACTTTTTAAAAGCATCCTGACGCCTTTTGCTTTGTAAGCTTATCAATTACATACTTAAAAAATGGGTGCAGTCAAAAGGTAATTGCTATCAAATATAACATTCATATTAATTAAAGCGAGAATGAAATCTGTCCTGTATTTAAGTATGTACTATTGTTTTATTGCTTCGACAGACATCAGATTCAACCACTGATACTGAAAAAATATTCTCTGAGAAACTCTACTGCAAATAAATCACCCTCATATTGCAAGTTGTAGGAACTATTTTCAAGGTAACTAATATTTCTAGATAATTTTTCAGTTTTGAGAATTTTGTTGGATTGGTTTCCACAAATTAAAATGTTATGTAGTCTGCATTAAAAAACTTTTTCACACGAACTGTGCATTTTTGCAGTTGGGAAAAGGTATTATGTAATTCTGGACCATTGTGAGGATGGAGATCTGTATCAGAAGATAAGAAAAAGAATCGAGACTTGGACACCTTTCAAAGAAGAACAAATATTGTTTCATATTAACAGCATATTAGTTGTGTTCCTGGCTGACTATTTTAGTGATGTTTCCATAAATGTTGCAAGCCAAGTCATCAAATGTGCAGTCGGGTATCAAATACATTTGTCATTGCTGATTTGTTCATAAAAATGTAGCTAGTCAGCCTGGAACACAGCCATTTTCATTTATAACACTACATCCACACTCTTTTGCTTCATGTTAAATCAATAATTAATTTCTTCCCAGATCATGGACTGGCTTGTTGAGATCTGTATGGCCGTTAAGCATGTCCATGACAAGGACCTTCTATACAGAGACCTGAGACCCCAGGTAAACCTGCCTCTTCAAAAAGACATAAATAATATAAGTATGTTTTTATGACATCAGAATGATACAGGAGAGCACATTTGCTAAAAAGCAGAGGGCTGAATTCAAACCCATTCTGCAGTGGGTCTAATATGGACAGTATCATAGCTATAGTATGCACTAGAAAAACTAGTTATTTTGGGTGGGGGAAACACCACTTAATTTTATTTAGCCCATACCAGCTGTTACTAATAGTTTTCTTTGAGACTGTTGTCCAAGCTCTCTTCAGCTCATTGACCAGGTCCTGCCGTGTAGTTCTGGGCTGATCCCTCACCTTCCTCATGATCCTTGATGCCCCACGAGGTGAGATGTTGCATGGAGCCCCAGACCGAGGGGGATTGATCGTCATCTTCAACTTCCATTTTCTAATAATTGCGCCAACAGTTGTTGCTTTCTCACCAAGCTGCTTGCCTATTGTCCTGTAGCCCATCCCAGCCTTGTGCAGGTCTACAATGTAGCGTGCCTTTTCCACTGGCTATTCCAGTTAGCAATACGTTTGTTGAAGCGGTTCTCAATTGCAAAACCACATTTGAAAAATGCAGGACAGACTATAGTGGCAAAGTCATCAGCAATGTCATGGCACTTCAAACCAAACAGCAGGATGGATCAAGATTGATGGTTATGACTCCAGGTGACCACCCGGTGGGAGGAGCAAACCAAAGAGTGAAACAAAAAGTCTACACACCCTTGTAAATGTTCCAGGTATTTCTGATGGAAAAAAATATGAAAAAGATAGGTCACATTCTGACATGATTTATGTGAAAAATTCTATTGAAACCAAACTGAAATCTTGGAGGGGGAAGAATAAAAACTCACAATAAACTGGTTGCACAAGTGTGACATCTCCTGTACACAGCCCTCTTCAGATCACCCCACAGATGTCCAATTGCATTCAGGTTGGGGGTCTGGCTGGTCCATTCCAAAACATTTATCTTCTTCTGGTGATGCCATGCTTTTGTGGATTTGGATGAGTGCATTGGGTCGTTGTTGTGCTGAAAGGTGAACTTCCTCCTCATATTCAGCCTTCTAACGGACGCCTAAAGGTTTTGTGCCTGATTCCAGCTGAAGAAACACTGCCCCAAAACATGATGCTACTACCACCATGCTAAGCTGTGGGTATGTAGTTCTTTGGGTGATGTTATTTTTGCGCCAAACATACTTTTTGGAATCATGGCCAAAAAGTTCAACCTTGGTTTTATCAGACCATAACACATTTTCCCACGTGCTTTAGGGAGACTCGATGTTTGTTTTTTCAAACTTCAGCTGGGCTTGGCTGTTTTTCTTTGTAAGAAAACACTTCTGTCTAGCCACCTTTCCCCATTTCCCATTCATGTAAGGAATACGAGAGATTGTTGTCACATGCAGGACACAGCCAGTACTTGCCAGAAATTCCTGCAGCTTCTTTAATGTTGCTATAGGCCTATTGACTGGCCTCCGTGACTAGTTATCTTGTCTTTTCATACATTTTGGAGGGAAGTCCAGTTCTTGGTAATGTTTTTGTTGTGCCTTATTTTCTCCACTTTATGATGACTGTTTTCATTGTGTTCCATCGTATATCTAATGCTTTGGAAAATATTCAGTACCCTTCTCCTGACTGACATCTTTCAACAATGAGATCCCTCTGATGCTTTGGAAGCTCTCTGCGGACCATGGCTCTTGCTTTGAGATGCAACAAAAAAAATTCAGGACAATCCTACTAGAACAGCTGAACAGTATATGTGATTATTCAGAGGCACTTTAAATGATGGCAGGTGTGTAAGGACTTCTGTTTAACATGAGTTTGAATGTGATTGGTTCATTCTGAACACAGCCACATTCCCAGTTATAAGAGGGTGTGCACACTTTGCAACCAGGTTATTGTAAGGTTTAAGATTTAGTTTGTTTTAATTGAATTGTTCACTTTATAGGTCACATTATAAGTGGAAGATTTTCGGACATGATTTATGTTTGTCTCATTGTTTACAACACAAAAACCTGGCATTTTAACAGGGGTGTATAGACTTTTTATATCCACTGTATATGACACGCATCTGAGTCTGATATCTCAGGGACTAGTCATGGTGTCAAGGGAACATAATGATTCAGAATTTCATACGTGCTTATACAGTGCCAATATGCATTTCGGATTTGCTCAAGATATAAGACAATGATGGATGTGGTTGGAGCATATTCACTCTGTATTATAAGGTCTCTACAAAATTTTACACCCGTATTCTTAGCGTTTTTGCCCAGTGTGGTCTTAACCCATGTATAGTGGTAATAGCTTATGCCATACAGGTAAACCAGTTCAGGATAACAACAAATTGCTAATCCAATGGGTGTTTATGAGGAGAGGTTTGTGAACCACTAATGGAATTGTGTTTTTGAAAAAAGAAAATAATCAAGAATACAGCTTTTACGTAGGACAATAAACTGAATTATTTCAAGTGGTATAACGTGTTTAGTGTCATGTTGTTTTCAGTAACATTTCTTTTTTGACAACAGAATATTTTCCTCACTAAATTTGGGGCACTTGGTTTGGGAGATCTTGGAAGAGATATAAAAAATATGGTACTTTTTTGATAATAATTTTTTGTAAAAATATATACTAGTGAAGCAGAGTTTAATCCAATTTTAACAATTGACTGCTGGGTTTCTGTTCTACCAGTGTTAAAAGATCTTCAGAAAATGGAGCATATTTATGTCCAGAGATTCTGAAAGGTGGAACATTTAACGCAAAAAGGTAATTTGAAAATGTTAACCAACAGAATCATACCATGAGAAAACTGCAACCGAGTCAGTTTTTACACAATGAAAAGTCATTTGACCTCATGTTGGAATGTCATACTTTTTTTTAGCCAGAGAGCATCAGATATAGGGCCTATACAGTTTTGACATATTCTTGTATTTGACCCTCTTTGCAGTGATATATGGCCTACACAATATTGACATTTGTGTATTTCCAGTGATATATTGTCCCTGGGGTGTGTGCTGTATGAAATGTGCATGCTTCAGTCTGCAGTAAGTTCTACTTCCATCTCAATATTTACCACTTCGTAATGCAAAATGCTGTGTTTATAATTACAGTTCCTTTCATACAGTTCCCAGCAGAGAGCATAGTGAAAAGAGTAGGCGGACCTTACCCATCACTCCCAGAAAGCTTCTCACCTGAGCTCCGTGACCTGCTGTGTGACATGTTCCATCAAGACCCATCCATTAGGCCTTCAACTGGACAAATCCTGGCGAAACCCTTCATAATTAGTTTTCTCACAAAAAAGGTTTGTAATAAAAGATAACATCGCATAATATACTTGTTCATAAGTTTGTTATTTTGTTCATTCATTCATAATTCATTAAATTAAATGATCAGTCTGAATTAATTTGTTTGTAGAGTGAGAAAACTGTGAAGAAACTCCAGACAAATTTGGACGAGCTGAAAGCGTTGGCTGATGGCTTGGAGCGTGTGCACCAGAGCACCACCATAGGCAGTCTGGCAGGAGGTTTTATTGGGGCCGCTGGAGGAAGCACCTCCATAGTGGGGCTCATCCTAGCTCCCTGCACTCTGGGCGTCTCACTGATCGTCACTGGGGTGGGTATTGGTGTGGCTGTCGCTGGTGGAGCCACAGCCGGAGTATCCAACATAACCGACATGGTCAATTTGTCTGCAGATTGAAAAGCCATCAAGAACATCATCATTGAGTTCCAGGAGAAGCTGATGTCTTTGGTGACATCTATACAAGACATCGATGAGGGGTTGGAGACAGTGAGAGCAAGTGTCACTTCCTTTGACACAGGAAGTGAAAACTCCACTTCTGAGAATCTGCCAAGTTTTAGAGCAAGCCTTGGTAGGTGCCTAGGGGCCATGCGGGCCATGCGTGTGGCAGAAGTGGCCACTGGAGTTTTCTCTGCTTTTTTGTCGCACTGGATGTGTTCTTCATCGGCATGGATGCCAAAGAGTTGCACAAAATCCGACAAGCAAAGGCAATGGAACAGTCTGTTGATACCAGTCGTTTAGAAGTGATGGACACTGACTCGACCATGGGGCTGAACAATAAATATGAAGATCCAGTTGCTGAACCCAAGCCTGAGGTCCATTCAGAGACCATAAAGTTCATCCAGACAATCAGACAGACAGCTGATCAGCTACAGCAGAGCCTGAATGAACTGAGTGACGTCATTATGTTCTTTCCGAAGTCCAAGAAGACACTTACTGGGACAACAGACTATACTTTGTTGAGATTATTTAAAATATATGGAACAAAAAATAAAGGAGATTTTATAACCCAAGTATGGGCGATGTGCCTTTTAAACCAAGACTGGCTTACAGTTAAAACATTCCCAACTTATTATAAGCTCTTAAATTCATGCACAAATCCACCATGGTTGTTATTCTTTTTTCTCAAACATCTCTACCGCTGAACTTGTTGCTTTTAGGATTTAAGTATTTTATTTCCATAGTCAGCCTACAGTAATAAAGAACAGAAAACAAAATAAATTGCAAAAATAAATAATACAGTATTTCTTTTATTAATCTGTGTTGCAAATAATTATTGCAAATTAAGACCATTATACATGTTATTGGTAGATAAAACATATATAATTTGTAGTAATGCTCAGTACATGTTGTCAATGAAATATTTGTTATTAGTACGTCATGTCTTGGGTGGAATGACTGACTGCATTGCAACTAAGCCTCCTTACTTTCCTCCCTATATGTTCAGTGTGATTACACAAAGTTAGACAGCAAGCCAAACTCCATTCATTAAAGACATGCGGGTCAGGGAGTGAACGTCCTAGTTCCAATAATTTTTGCCGTTGTTCATATCTTACAGGCTTAGACCGAATGCTTAGATCTATTATGAATCAGAGTGAAAACTGTAAGATAAAGAACATGTGATTATTATCAAATTTATTTTATAAAGCCCTTTTTACATCAGCAGTTGTCACAAAGTGCTTTCACAAAACACACGGCCTTAAACCCCAGGGAGCAATCAACAATAGTGATGAACTTCAGTGGCTAGGAAAAATTCCTAAGAGGGCCAAATTTAGGAAGAAACCTAGAGAGGAACCAAGATCCAAGGGGTGACCAGTCCTCTTCTGGCTGTGCCGGCTGAACATATTAAGAGTCCACATTTTAATAGTTCAATGCATGTGGGCTGAGCCCAGAGTCTATTTAAACCTAGTCCAGATCGGAGGCATAACCGAATGGCCAAGGACAGGGGCAGGGGGGTCGGCAGAGTGGCAGCTGAAATCATCAGGCATTTTCCTGATCTGCAACACAGCCAGGAGGACTCTGGACAGGGACGGCAACGAGTCAAGCCTGGTACTCCGCAGGTGTGGGTTAAGACATTATGTCCTCCTAAGTTTAAATTGACCGAAAACAGGGAAAATGTAGTCCCTACTCCCCCAGCAAAATTATATAGCAACGTAAGACATTGGGGCTGAGACAGGGGGGTCCAGTGACACTGTGGCCCCATCCAGAGGAGGCCACGGACAGGGCCCAACAGGCCGGAAATCAATCAACCCACATTGCCAAGTATCAACCAAAGGAACGGCCACCAACCGCAACCATCCTGAATGAGGGCAGAGTATTGCCAGCAGAGCACAGCCCAGTTGCACAAGTGCGCAACAGAGACAACAAGCCAATGACTCCGCCCCCGGGTGGCATTGGAGGGAGGGGATCCCAGTGGCGATGAGAGCCCACCTGGCAAGACCGCAAGGGTGGACAGTATCAGGCCTTTCTGGTCACCTTCATGCCCCTGGGTCAGACTACAGTTAATCATAGACCAGGCTGAAGAGATGAGTCTTTAGTAGACGATTGAAAGTTTGCACTGAGTCTGCATTTTGATTGGCAAGTCATTCCAAAGTAGTGGAGCTCTATGAGAGAAAGCCCTGCCTGTTTGTTTAGAAATTTTAGGTGCAGTTAAGAGGCCTGCATCTTGTGATCTAAGGTTAAGTGCAGATATGTATGGCTGGATCATTTCAGCGAGGTAAGTAGGAGCAAGTCTATTAATTGATTTATAGGTTAACAATAAAACCTAAAAATCAGCCCTAACCCTAACAGGCAGCCAATGTAAAGAGGCTAATACTGGAGTAATGTGTTCTAATTTTTTTGTTCTAGTTATGATTCTAGCAGCAGTTAGCAGCACTAAGTGAAGTTGATTTATTAATTTATATGGGTAACCGGAAAAAAGAGCATTGCAGTAATCTAATCTTGATGTAACAAAAGCATGGATAACTTTTTCCGCATCAGTTTTTGAAAGTTTCTGATTTTTGCAATGTTTCGAAGATGAAAGTAGGCAACTCTTGAGATATATTTTATATGTTCGTCAAAGGAGAGCTCAGGGTTGAGGGTTACATCAAGGTTCTCAGTGAGATCTGCCAATAAGAGTCTTTGTTTCTTGGGTCCTAAAACAAGCATTTCAGTTTTTCTTCAGTTTAAAAGCAGGAAGTCATCCACTTCCAAATATCTGAAACACATGCTTCCAAAGTATCTAATTTGGGGGGTTTCTCCATGCTTCATTGAAATATATAAATGTGTATCATCAGCATAGCAGTGAAAATTGACATTATGATTTCGGATTACATGTCCAAGAGGCAGCATATATAGTGAGAACAATAAAGGGCCCAGAACAGAGCCTTGAGGAGCACCAAAACACACTTTTGTTTTGTCCAAGGATATACCATCCACACATACGTACTGATATCTTTCAGATACATAAGATTTAAACCAGGCCAGAACATTCCCATGTAGACCAATATGGGTTTCCAGTCTCTCTAAGAGAAGGAAGTGATCAATAGTGTCGAAAGCAGCACTAAGATCAAGAAGCAACAGGAAGGATGCAGAACCTTTTTTCTGAGGCCATTAGAAGGTCATTTGTTACCTTCACAAGTGCAGTCTCAGTACTATGATGGGGTCTGAAACCGGACTGGAGCATGTCATAAGTGATATTCGTCTTCAGGAATGTGTTCAGTTGTTGGGAAACACATTTTTCTAAGATATTTGAGAGGAATGTGAGGTTTGATATTGGCCAATAGTTGTTTGAAGTGTCTGGATCTAGATTGGATTTTTTTAAAGACGCTTAATTTCAGCAATTTTTAGTGAGTTTGGTACACATACAGAGGAAAGAGAGCAATTTTTTATTTTCAACATTGGCTGAACAAGCACCAAAAGTAGCTCCTTGAATAAATTAGTTGGAATTGGGTCTAGTTGACGATTTGTGGGTTTAGAACTCATTACAAATTTAGTGGATGTGTCGAGTGATACGGGATCAAAAAGTTCCAGTGTCCCCACTGACACCTGGTTAGGTAGGTTCAGGACATTCTCCGTACAACTGAGATTTTGGGGACTGTAATCAATTGAGGAGTAAGTTATTTGTTTTCAAATGGTGATGATCTTTTCATCAAAAAAGTTCATCTATTCATTACAGCTGAAATGAAGATCCACTTCACTGGTTGAGCGTTGCTTTTTAGTTAAGTTTGCAACTGTATCAAAGAGAAATTTTGGATTGTTTTTGTTCACCCCAATCAGGTTGGAGAAATACACTGATCAAGCAGATGTGAGCTGTGTGCTGTCTATCCAGGTTAGTCTGAATACTTCCAACTTGAGGGAGCGCCACTTTTTCACAAACTAAATGTTCAATACAATACTCTCTGCCATAACTACAAGGTTAGACAAGAATGAATTCTGGAAACTCATTGAGGAACATTGTACATGGCATGGGCAGCCTGTAAATAGTGGCTATGTAAAATGATATATCAGTCTGGTTAACTTTCTAATTCCTAAGTGAGAGCGCCGTGCCTGTTTAACGATGTTAAAGCCTATTGGTTAGGGCTTTTGGCTCCTGTTCCGTGGACCAAATTTACCTCCACGCTTGACCTCACTATAACTGCATGCTCTTTTTCTCTCAGAACGTTATTGCGAGTGGTGTCATCACAGTACTATGTCAGCCTGGCTCGATCAACATGGCAAACGATCATACTGGGTTATCCAATTCAGTTTCACTCGGCTCTCCGTCCCTTTTAGGGAATAGCGGAGACGGTGACATCAATGCCTGACAGAGCGTCTGCTCTCCTGTCAGGGAGTAACGGAACTGCGATCTCCGAGGTTTCAGACAGGACAGTTTTTATTACCTATTACTGCCTGGTTCCCAAGAAGACAGGAGGAGTGGGACCGATCTTGGATTTGTGCAGTCTGAATGTAGACGTAGCCAAATGGCCGTTCCATATGCTCCCCACCACTGGCCTGTTGGAAGACTTCCTACCAGGAGGTTTCTGTGCGAGCATAGACCTCATGGATGCTTACTTCCATGTCCCAATCTTTTGCAGGCCTAAGACGTTATTCTGATTTGCCTTTGGGACGTGAATTCCATACGATTACGCTCGAGGATTCGAGGATTCCATTCATATACGAGGATTCCATATTATACAAGGATTTGATTACACTCTGCCTCCATGCAGCTTTTCCAAATGCTGGGAGACTGTGCTGGAGACTCTACGCCGGGAAGGCATCAGGATTTTGCCCCCTGAACGGGACAGGCTTTTGAATAGGGGCCTGTCCGCTGCGGTGGTCTGCACCATCCAGGATCTTCTGACCCTACATGTTGACCCACGGAGGAGATCCTGTCATTGTTACAGCATCTCTTCGTTACATCTCTTCGTTTTTTTTCCAGTTTTTCTAAGATAAAATATCAACAATAAACTCCTCACTATCTAATAAATCTACCAAAGCCCTCACTACTGTTAACCTCCATATTTGTCCACCTGCTTGCCAGGACTCACACCTCTCCTCAATCAATCTGAATGATTCACCTTACATCACAAAGATCATAATGACATTCAAAAATACTACCTGCTTTCTCGATCCTCTTCTCACAGTCCTGCTTAAAGCCTCTGTTAGCTTCCTGTTCTGATGATGTCCAAGAACAAAAAGTTATGCAGCCAAAGGTCAGGGGAGAGACATCTTTATTCAGCATGAGACATGAGACATTGATGTTAACAGGTCATAGTTCCCATTCTCTCTCTCTACCTCTCTCCAAAGAATACAGGAAGTTCCACAGTACTTATAATACAAGGGAGGCGGCCTAGGGTCAAACCCAGACAAATACCCTCCAATAAGAAAGGCCTAAATGACCCTTGTATGGTGTCCATACTCCTAGCAGGAGGTATGGACAGGTCGTGTGTCCTATCCATACACCTGTGCTTAAGAGTTAGTTAGCACATCTGTGTTGTGTTAAGTTTCTCAAGCCTACTTTCTCTCATTCCCCCGTTCAATCATGTATCAATTAATTATTACATGTTGATAAAACTAGAAAAATAAAAGTACAATCCAATTCCTAATGAACTGAAAAGGTCCAAACACTTTTGTTAAAAAACAACAAAGAAAAATAATAAAAAGGATTATCTGGCCTATAAGGCTTTATTATTCCTTAAATGAAATGAAAATAAGATGCAGTGGACACGGCTTGCCCTGACTCATAGCACTGTATGGCATTGCAATCATAGAGACCATTGAGATCAATCTTTACCATACACATCAAATCCAAGGCTACTATCAGTCTAACCTGTGTCCAACAGAAACAGACCTAACGTGACATATTAATGAAATGCATGGTTCATTTCCAATAAACCCATTTAAACAATCAAAGTCCCCCCTTGTCCATATCATGAGTCATGCATCAACATTGTAACCACAACACTCAACTCCAATGAATGTACTAATGACAGTTTCAACCTTTGTAAAAGCAATTTGGCACTATTAAACATTACAGGATAGCTGTTGTAATTACAACTATTAAGCAACTTCACAATCAGACAAGTGTCAATGACCAATGTTAAGGTAGTGATCATATACAGTCCTCTGCCTGTCTTGTGAGGAATGAACATACGTACAAGATCACAATGCCAGTCCATTTAGGAAAACTATTGATTGTTAGAGATTAAGCTAGATTCCCATAAAATGTCCTGTAGTCTTCGGTCTTCTCTGTTTTGAATGTCATCAGTGATGAAAAGTTCCAATATCAGTTATTGCAGTCAGTGTGATGTGGACACAGCGAATTGCCTGGTTGTCCTAACGAGTCAGTGTAGGTGTGTAAAGGAACAGTGAGTTTCCGAAAACTTCACTAATTCAAGATTAACACCACAACAGTGTCTTCCACTGTGATGGAACCATGTG
>JACXGJ010008326.1:0-27542 GCA_016801105.1 Esox niger | reverse complement strand
CACACACACACACAGCCAGGCACACACACACACACAGCCAGGCACACACACACACACAGCCAGGCACACACACACAGCCAGGCACACACACACACAGCCAGGCACACACACACACACACATGCACGCACACCTGTCCCTCTTGGCATGCAT
Source organism: Esox niger (assembly GCA_016801105.1). NCBI lineage: Eukaryota > Metazoa > Chordata > Actinopteri > Esociformes > Esocidae > Esox > Esox niger. Next base: position 27,391 of record JACXGJ010008326.1, on the reverse strand, counting down.
GTCTGCAGTGCAAGCACATAATAGTCAGACACTGCGTCAAAAACCTGACAGTCTACCCATCAACCCAATCTGGATTTCTTTAAGTCATCGAGGCAAAGCCCTAAATAAAAAGCTGTCACAGGTGAACTCCGCAGTGGAACTTCATGGATGCTTGATTAGGTGAAATCAAACAAACAGTAAAATTGCTAAATCACAGACACAGAATGAGTTGATGCTAAAACAAGGTTAGCATATTAGTGTTTCTGTAGAATAGTATATGTGGGTAGGATAAACCCATGCTAACGGGAGATTACAGAACATCTATCATGCATAAAACATGGAGGCAGCGGGAATCACACTAGAGGGTGTCAAGTTGATCTGCTTTGAGAAGGGGGGGGGTGGTCATGCTGTCCTTTAAACAGAAAACCTCATAATCCAGAGTGGCAGGCTACAAAAGTTTCATTTATATTTAAAAGGCTTGATTTGTAGCAGAGATTTTATTTAAGTATGAACACGTGAATTGTTTCACGTCACCTAAGGTAACATGGTACACATTTCCTACACATCCTCCCGGCCGCTTCTGAACTACAAAGACAATGAATGTCTGGAAGAATGCATATCGGATTGAAATGAGCAGTGACACAGGAAGTCTGGTTCTGTAGGCCCTTCCGGCATCAGTAAACAAAAAAAACGCATTTTTCATTCTGAAGCAACACAAAAATATATCTTACACTGAACCATTCCATCACCAGTAACAGCATTATGATGAAGAGAGCCATGTTAGTTACCAGGCAAAACACATTGTCAGTGGGTTCATATGTCTTTTAGGTCAGGACTCTGGCCAAAGCGCTGCGCGCATGTGTGGTGTCTCATGGCAGGGTTGTCAGATGGGTCAGTTTCCTTCTCAGCTGAACTATTTGTGGGTAGAGGGTTGATTTATAAATATGGTCGTATTGTAAAAAATTCATTTGGCAGGGTTTAAAATGGAGTCGTCAGGATTTAAACTTTGATTGGGTGGTGCAGTGTCAGTCAAATTGGGAAACCCTGCCTTAAGGCACAATGAGTGTTTCTCGTTACTGGTTTAAATGAACATTTCAATTTCATGTTAATGTTCATTAAATTAAAGTAGTTTAAATAGGCTCTTAGACTGCCAAACTGCTGCTGGGTTCATTTCTACAAGTCACACATTTCAAAAAGATGTCTCCACTCACTACAGAATCATGGTAACAACAGTGTCAATGTGGACAGAGACCAAGGTGAGCTATGATGTTATACTTCCTCTTCACAGTGTCTACTACTGAACAACTTATCAGCTCCCAAGCTCATTGTTTTTCCAAGACTGGGTCAAATTACAACCAGGGCAAGTTTTGTTAATGTAGTGTTACACCTTTGGTTCTCGTCTTCAATTGTGACATGTTTTGTAGAAATGAGTAACTGTCTTCATACTGTACCATGCAGGCTAACCTGGCTGTGTTCTTGCAACTGGATGGGATATGCTGCTGGAAGAGGTGATAGGGGCCAGTAAGAGGCATCCTCCCATCTGGTCTAAAGATCAAAACCAAATTTCCCATGGTAGTAAAGGGGACATTGCCCTGCATAAGGGGTTGTGTCTTCAATGGGACATTAAGCAGTGTCCTGGATGTCTTTGGTCCCATAGCACTAGGGATGTTAACATAAGAGTTCAGTGTCATTTTCCAATGTGGTCATCATATCATCATGACCCCAAAATCATCCCCAGCTTCTAATTGGTTAACTACTCCCCCTCCACTAAAGGTGTTAAATGTATGGAATTATTCATCCACATTAGTTTCTCTGGATAAGAGCATCAGCTACATAACTCCAATGTAAAATGATAGATTATGCATACATGAGGCAGTTTGCTGACAGTCAGCCTTTGCTGATAATACCAGCCAACCTAATCCAGAAATTCAGCTGCCGTATGCAGAGCTCACTCCTGCCTTCTCACCAGGTCAGGGCTGGGCTGTATGGCCCTCTGAGACCGAGGAACTGGCTGTGCTCTGAGACTGCTGTGTTTCCATCTCACAGGACCCCTGTCTGTTTAAGCAGCTCACCATTCCCAACTCCCCAGGTTCCACCACAGGCGCCACTCTAACAGGGGGTCAATTGTGCAACAGAGTGAGTGTGTCTGGCTGTGTGTGTGTGTTGAGGAGGAAGAAGAGGGGGTGGATGGTTGCCTGCCTGCCTGCCTGCGTGCGCGAGTTCGCGTCGTGTGTGTATGCGTGCGCGGGCGTCAGGGAGGAAGAAGAGGGGGATGTATGGTCGTTTGCTGAAGAACTTAGAATGCTGGAATCAAAACCATTCTGCACACAGAAGGGTAACCATAGCAACGGCAAGAGGGTTTATTCCCCCCCAGCAGGGTGATTCTCTCGGCACTGCGGACATTACTTCTCTTCTGTGTCGTACAAACGCCCTGCGACTGTCAGTCTGCAGCGGCACTTAAGCTAGTTACATTGCAGAAAAGACAACAGAGAGGAGAAATAGATGGGGGAGAGAGGAAAGAAGGAGAGGCAGCAGCTTCACGAAGAAGCACAATAAAGACAAGCCGCTCCACAGGAGGCGTGCCTCTCTGGCCGTGACAATGGTTATCGGTAGTGATTTACACAGATTCTCACACCACATGTGATACAGCTGCAGATGGAGTCAGATGATGGAATTGGGATTTTGAGAAAAGCTGAACCAATGAAAACCTTTAGAATTCGTTGTGGCTCTGAGTGGCAGTGGCATTTTGTCCATTTGAAGAGTTTGGCGCAGAGAATTAACAATTCCTCTCTGTGTGAATTGTGGCGCCACCATGCTGATACCAGATCTGCTTTATTGTAATGTAGCATAAAATCCTCTATCCCGAAGTTACAGTTAACATTGATGGCTTTAAAGCGGTTTTGGATACAAGACTCACCACCAATTCAGGGACGTGATCATGCCAACTGTCAGTCAGCAAAACAACCAGCTGACCAAATAAACCCATGTGTCAGAGAATGTAAATGACCCTTGTTAGCTTGGCTGAACAAGCAAGACAAAGGCCTCACCAGATGGACAGACCTCCTACATGTTAGTAGTACATGGCCATAAGTCTTGTTCTCCCTTTGTTCTCCCCAACCATCAGTTAAAGCGGGTGCATTATGGAGCCTTGGCCTGGGGCTGGACAGTGGGCTGCTCATACCAAAGATAGGCACTTTAGCTGGGACAGGCTCTCCCCTCCCCTGGGCTCTGAAACCAGCCCAACCACTCAACACCTCCCGGTTTTTCTTTCAGATTATGATCGGCTCCATCGGCTTTAATTGTAGTGAAGCCTCAAATGTGCTGGTTTTCCATTCATGTTTGCATTGTAAAGTGTAAAACCAGTTGCTCTATAGTGGCCGCTAGGTTGAGTCCTGGCACGATGCACTGGAACCATGGTCCATCTCAAGGCACCGAACTACTGAACTCAGGTCATCCATGGCTGAATAGATCGAGCCCCTTCAGAATAGAAGTAGGTCAGGTGATTGACCACTTAGTCTGCTGTCGGACAAAGGGTTGCCCCCTCGGATTCTCTTCATTATACAGGGTGCACCCATTCTTTGAAAATGTCCTCCTAAAACCCAACAGGAGTGAAGATGAATCCCATACAGCTGCACTTTGTTGTTTGAGACATTTTGTCTGTATGGGGTTTATTTCATTTCAGCCATCCTCTCACCTGCTTATGTGTTTAGGACTGCTCTCTGCTGAAGGTCTGGTGGTGCTCAACCAGGGGGTTGTTTAGAAGAGGCCTCAACAGTAGGCTGGACACAATCTATTATCAATCCCATCAAATAAGAACACTCCTAAAGCTCTTCTGCTGAGTAGGCTTTCATTAAAAACACCACTTTCAATATCCACACTGTAGATGACCACGACACTATTAGATTTCAAACTCCTATAAATCCAACTACTATGAAACAACATTGTCCATACGTTGCAACCGTGTAAAGTTAGTGTTACTGGCTACATGGCAATGTGGAAAATAGATATTAGTGCTGGTAATATCCAGAAACCTATAGTGTGGTATCATGATACTTAGACATTTATTCCATGTGTATTACGATTATCAAAACATGATGTCCAAAACATATTGCTCACTGACCATCTGTTTTCTGCTAAAAGACACGAGAGAAAGCTATAAAGTTCAGTCACAATAATATAAAAGGGCTGAAAACAAATTGTTGAGAAAGATGGCGAAGTAGCTATGAAGATATGAAAAGTACCGGAGATCTGATTTTAATACAGTCAATAAGTGCAAAAAATATGACGAGTCAATTTTTTTAAATATGTAACAATATGATAACCCCTTCCAACACCACTGAAAAGGCTATGATTCAGTCAAAGCCAACAAATACATTTCTTTAAAATGCTTGACAGTAAATAGGAATTCCCAACTGCACCAACATATTCAGTATTTACCAGACCAGGATCTCTGTAGACAACAGGGGAAATTACATTAAAAGCTTTATCGTAGTGACCTGGGGTGGACTAGGTATCTAAGCCACTGCCACGGAAACACACCTGCTTGAATGGGTTTGAATCTGGTCCACTGCTACAGTAGCACACCCTCTCCAGCTACATTTCCTCAGTGTCCTATCTAATACAGAACACCATACAGAAGTAGGACTGCCACACTTAGTAGACTGTTACGAATTGTGGCCAAACATGTCTACATGGCCTACAAAGACCACCCTGCTAAGTCCGCCGCCAATGAAGTGTGTTTACCAGCTATCGACACAGCCCTGACATCAACACGAAATGTAAGCTTAGCTTATGAGATTGAATGTGTACATGCATTTTGCTCCAAGCTAGGAGAACATGCCCTAATAAACTGATTTGCTCATGTTTCAGATGCTAAGGCCACGGAAGAAATCACTATGGGATTATCACCATATGAGAAACCTTTGATTGCCGATGATGATGATCAAAAGAAGGAAAATAAACATCTTGAAGCGTTCCCATCACACAGATCTCACACACTCGCAGGTCACATACACACAGATCTCAAGCAAACAGAAGGATCTTTCCATGATGAAGTCAAAGAGGAAAACAACATGGCCCCTGGGCTCTGCTCTAGACATTACAGCCCTCTACTCCACTAACAGACAGTCTTTGTGTAGGTCAGCGAGCCACTGCTGCAAAGGAAACTGTCTCTGTGAGCCTCCAAAACTACTTTGGGGTTCATAGTACTGCTGGGTTTCTGCTGGACAGTACTTTGGGGCTCAGAGTGAAGCAGCGAACCCTAAAGCCACTTCCCTACTCTGGGGCTCAGAGTACACACATACCGCATTAAAGCCTCAGATATGGAGGACCATTTCAATGTTGCTGGATCACAGTGAGGCTGCGGGCTATGCATGCCAACCTACTTAACAGCATCTAAACCGTGCATGTGGTGGGGGTGGGGTCACATGACACATGCCGACCAGGACCTCCCTGTGAGTGAATGGAGCCCTGTTCCCCCTAATGCAGTCAAAACTAAATAAACCCCTGCCTTAAGACCCCAAAGCAGAGCTAACCAGCAATCTAACACTGGCCATTCTTCCATTCAAGGCACTAAAAGGTTTAGGCGGGTAAAGACTAAGACATAAAAAAAAAAAAGTTATTGAGCGTGAAATCATATAATGCACATCGAAAGTGTTTTGCTGGCAAGACATCCACATCACTTTATTAGGTCTGGGAAATGCAAGAGACCTTTTGATACGATATTATCACAACACTTAGTTGCCAATATGGTATGTGCTGCAATTTTCACAAATGTATTTGTATTGCGATTGGATATAACGATTTACTGAATCTTGTGTTTTATTTGACCATACGTAACAGTTCAAATATACTTCCAAAAATCATTGAATAATTGTCAATAATTTAAGGAGACCTTGGGATTCAGGGAATTTGCATATTAATAGTATTTGAAAGCAATTATTATAGCAATAAAGGCCAGTCCACTTCAACAATGACGGCACAAAGTAAGTGATTTTCCACGTGTACCAGTAATTTGTGCACTAATTGGATAGATTGAGGAAGAGGATATTCCCAAAGGAGCAGAGGACTCTAGTCAGACGCCTGAGTGATGAAGAAGAGTTAATTACTAAGTTTGTTCAGTTGAAAGAGACTTTGAGCAGTCTCAGCAGATCACTTACTGAAAATGCTCTTCATCTCCTGAGAATAGTAAAGTCAACTGACAGCCACTCAAGAACCAAAGAAATGCCACCAAACTACACAGACTTACAACGTTAGAGCTGCCAACATATCTGCCAAATGAACTCTGCTTCCATGTGCTCACTGAAGTATAGGGCGGTTAGTAGTTAGTTTATTAGAATCTAGAGAACTGATAACATTTAATTCTGGAACATGGATATTATAGTAATATGGGTAAAAAAGTACTGGAGTATCAGGAACAGTGACGTGTTCAAAAGTATTTTTTACATTTTCTTACACATCTTAAATAACCTAGTGTCTCCCTAGACTGGATGTGGGTGGTGAATAACTGGGACTAGCCTGTGGTACATTCATTCCCCCAGGGAATCTTAGCCTGAGCAGAGATCACAAGAAGGCTGAATGAGAATCCACTACCTAGGAAAAAGCAGTGGGAGTTAAAACCTCAGATGTTAAAAGGACTGTTGACCACAAATTGGGCTTTAATGACAGAATTGGCTTCCAAACACATTATTCCAGGTCATTCAACTGAGAATTTTGTTTTAATGAATCAATGACTGGTGTTCATTAATCAGCTAGAACCTAAATTAGGGAAGTCACTGCAAAAAATGACGCATCCACAAACGTTTTGCTGACAGCAGATGTGGTCTTAGTCAAGTACTTCCGTCTCAAGTACGCAAACTGAAATGTCTATGAACGAATATCTACACAGCCTCATCGCCACAACAATCAATGCTTTCCCCACAAACAGTAAATGCCATGGGATTTCCAGTTAACTGGGCAGTTGATTGTTGGTGGTAAGGCATGTTAACGACCAATGAGAGAATAGTGGGAGCTTCTAATGCACACTGCACAGACAATATATGATCCTAGAGATTACCAAAGGCAGTGAAGGCTAGGGAAAGACTGATGACACCTACCGTAGAAGAACAAAACATCCATTGTTTCATTGTGTTTGGTGGCTACTGCTTCCAGCTTGCCATGGGCATTCAAGAAAACCAAGTCACTACTTGGGTGTTAAAGATGCATTTTTGCAACCAAATGTAACTGGTTTCAAAATTGCCACTTTTGAGCCAAAACAGATTCCTTACAATTAGACAGTATAGAGGTATAATAATGACTCTACTTAAAGATTACTTACATATTAACAACATCACACATCCCATAATGATATGATAAAATAATATATTTACTCACAAAAGTCCCAATCAGCATCCCTTAAGGCTCTTGGCTATGACAGATAATATAGAAAACCATTTTGAGAAGGCCTATAAAAGCTTATGACATTACTGTTGATAAACAGTGGTCCTATTAGAATCAGATGCTCAAAGGATGTTAAATTGGATGTTGGAACACAAACACTTCCTACCCATGTACACTCTAAAAACAGGAGCTTGGAGGATCCTCAAGCGGTGGTTTTTGAAAAACCCTAAAGGTTTTCCAAGGAAACATTTAAAAGGGTTTTTCAAAGAACTCCTTTCAATGGTTTCTCTAAGAATCAGTTAAAGGACCAACCCCTTAAAGACTATCTCCAAAAAGGTTATTCTTTGATAGGGTTCTTGACAGTATCAATGTGAAGTAACCCCAAAAGACCCTTTAGGACTCATATCTTTAGATCTGTCACAGACCAGACATGTCCAGAGCTGTACCCATCCTCCCTCTCTACAATATGATATGTTGATGACCATTGGGCCTATGGGGATGTGACTGGGTCAGTCCTGCACTGACAGTTGCTGAGTTGCAGATGACTACAGGAAGACTGATGACCAGAAGAAACAGTAATTGTCTGGACAGACACAGCACGTGGGAATACTCTCCCCACGGAGACTGTGCTGTGGGATAGCTCCTCCATAGTCAGCGCCAAGCATTCCTGTAGTTTGTTTTGTGCAAAGCTGGATCACGTACAATTCCTGATTATCATTCAGAGTGCCAAGACACCCCGAGAAGACCAATTATCTCTCTCAGGAGCATTGCTTTGAGCAGAAACACCAATCATCAAGTCTGAAATTCTTCATCATCCTCCATGTGAAGTGGCTCTGGCGGCGTCACTGGCAAAAAGCTGCTGGACAGATGTGCTGACTGTGAGATAAGCCCACAGCCCCTTCAACCACAGTCCTGGTGTACCCCAGATCTTATATCCAGGAAGTCCACCCCACCCCCTTCGTCTGTCCATCAGATTAATGGGAGGTCTCTCATTGCATGGGTAGAATGGAAATTATTAACCAATGCTCTGAGATTACGCTCACATGCAAGAACCTGATATGATCTAGTGCTGTAAAAAACCAAGACTCTACAGGCAGATAGCCTTTACAGCTAGAGCCGTGGTGAGGGAACTCATTTTCTGTGTCCATTTTAATATGGTTAATACTGAGATCTTCCAAATCCATCACATATTTTCAACAGTCAAAGCGTGAGATGGAGAACCACATCAGTGTACTTAGTTCCAAACATCTCTATCCCCCAATTTATAGAAACCTATGTGACATCTGGATTGAGGTCCCCTTCCCACATCACACTAGCCACAGACATAGTCAAATGTGTGTTTACACTCATTTTCCAGTGTGTGGGTACGTGCGTGCGTATACCAACATTTCACTTGGTGGCCCAATACTCTAACCACTCGGCTAACTATCGCATAATCTATGCATGTATGGTCAGTAGCCATTTGATTAGGTACACTACCTATTCACACAAACTGATTACTCCTACAGACAGTGTGTCCCATACTCACATGAAGGCAGTAAAACGATCATGTACTGAATGATCGGAACACACAACTTGGTTCTTGTTGCCAATGAGTTTTTGCAGCGGATAAAATTCCACGCCTCGCAGCGTTAATATACTGCTTTTCAATCGCAGCAACTGCATCATCAACATCCTCATGGAATATTTCCAACGCCTTGAAGACTCCATTCCCAAAATAATTCACGGTTCTGCAGGCAAACAGGTTCAACCTGGTACTAGATAAGTGAGTGTGTGTGTCTGTGTGGCTTAGTCTCATATTCAAACACGTTATTGATCCGAATGAGCCAGGAGGCAAATGGCTTTTAAAGTTTCAGTCTACTGTGTCAGACATCAGCACCAGATGCACTCTGTATCAGTGCTCCATTAAAACTTGAAGCATTTACTGCTGACTCACCTGGTAGTAGGATTTTATCTGTCGGATCAGAATGGAGAGGTTCTGTATGCGCAGGGTTGAGTCATTGTTCACTTTCTTGTTGGTTCGTTGAACAGTGGCTTTTGGATTTCTGTGGAAATTAAATAAATGAGAAAAACTGGTTTAGAAAAATCCATTGGTTATTTTAAATTGCCCAAATGTCATTAAGTTAAGTTCTGAATTGCACAAGTGGTACAGTGATCGGGAGTCTGTTTTCGTGATTGGGAGTCTGACATTTGTTGATGTTCATCAATTTGTTGGTGATCTGAGAACTGACAGAGGATGTTCTGAAGATTTGGTCTCTCTGGGTCTATGTGTCGATTTGCTGGAAAAACAACTTCTGGTGTGAGAATCACAAAGGGAGACATTGTTCTAGCATAGTCAAGAGTGCTACTTATGATTTTCCCTGAGGCTTAATAGCATGACTGCGTATCTTATCATCAGGAGTGTCAACCTAAGTTAACCACAGACATTCCATAAACGCAGACACTTCTCACACACAAAATGACATACTGATCTTTCAAAGTGATTAGCTCATCTCAGCATGAATTAACCCCACCATTTGATGTATCAAAATCCCTTGAAAGTGAAGCTAACAGCCTCTGCTTTGGCTAGTTGGTTTCCAATATGCTAAGCTTTTATGTGGGTATGGGACTTAATGACAGGCTGTTTTTTCCTTGCTTTTAGAATGTGATAAATGCAACGGTGTCTGGTTGTCAAAGGTTGTCATTTTGAAGATGTGTATGGCTAAGAGAATCCCTGCAAGGTACATTTCACTGTCTCTGAAATGTATCTGGTTTTTCAGAAACCACCTGCAATTGGACTCAAAACATAGACATGTAAGAGCTAAAAACGCAAAATCCAGGTTAGTTGAAAATTCTCCTGCTATGTGCACACTAGCTATGAAATAATTGTTACTAAGAATTATCATACATGAACAGCTAGAAGAATGCATGGTATTCCAACAATTATCTTAAAATAAATCATTTAGCAATTATGTTTTCAAAACAACATAAATGTTGATAACGCCGAGACATTTATGACCTAACAGACCATCAAGGTTGACCCCATTTCTGTCACTACTGTCGGTATGTTCAAACCTGTGCTTTGATGATCATCAACAGAAGGTTTTGGACCAACACAGTTTACGAGCTCTGAGAGATTAACACATGCAGGCCTCTACTGGGCTCCTTCACCGGCCATATGGCTTGAGTTTAGTCTCTGGATACTCTCCTCTGACCTCATTTCTCAATGAATCCCATCTGATGGTGCATCAACGCCACACTTGTCTGATCTAACAGACTGGAGATCTACAAGATATCCTGATGCTAAAGGACATGAAAATGATCCTTCATGGCAACAAAAGTATTTTGTTGTGACAATCCCATTCACAAAAAAGGTTGGGACTCCGTGGAAAATGCAAATGAAAACAGAATGCAATGAGCAAATCATTTATCCCTATATTTAATAGAAAAATAGTATGAAGACAACATATCAAAATGTTGAGAAATGTTACTGTTTTTGGACAAATACATGCTCCTTTTGAATTTGATGCAAGCAACACATTTAAAAAAAGTCAGAACAGGGGCTTGTTTACCACTGTATTGCATCACCTCTTCTTTTAACAACATTCTGTAAGCGTTTAGAAAATGAGATCAATAGCTGTAGTTTTGAAAGTGAAAGGTTTTTCCATTCTTGCTTGATATAGGATTTCAGTTGCTCAACAGTTTGGGGTCTCTTTTGTTGTATATTCCGTTACATAACACGCCAAACATTTTCAATGGGTGACAGGTCTGGACTGCAGGCAGGCCAGTTAAGTACCGTAAATTCCGGACTATAAGCCGCTACTTTTTTCCCCACACTTTGAACAATGCGGCCTATAATACGATGCGGCTAATGCATGTTTTTTTTCATGATGCCAAAAACAGTAGACCAATAAAATTGATGAGTACCGGTAGTTCACAGAGGTCCAATGAAATTGTGCGATAGATCATGCACACTTTCACAGTTACACAGTCTTATAAATAAGTCATTTGTACTCACCCTCATCAACATGGAAGACACTCGAAGAAAAGCATACGATGCCGCTTTTAAGTTAAAGGCGATCGTGTTGTCAACACATACGTATATTTAAAAGTACGGTAGATGTGTTACAGGTACTGTTTCAAAAAAGCATTCGTAATATGTACCGTATTTGTTTGTTTTACCATACGTATTAAATCAAACGTTAAAAAAATCCTCACGTGTAATATCTTTCTGTGTAAATATCTCATACAACATGGGATACCTGCGGCTTAAAATTGATTTTCTTTCTAAAATTAGAGTGTGCGGCTTATAAATCAGGTGCGCTCTGTAGCCGGTACACTCACTGACTACGGAGCCAGCGATAGCTGTGCAATGAGTAAAAAACTCACTCCCTGATGCCTTAAGTTCAGTGACAGACGCTTGAGCCAATGGGTTTCAGTCACCTTGCTAAAGCGCCCAACTCCCTCGTGAGGACCGGATTTCTAGTCCGAGTAGGACATATTACACCATGCTGCTGTAATACGTGTAAAATGTGGTTTGGCATTGTCTTGCTGAAATAAGAAAGGCCTTTCCTAAAAAAGACGTTGTCTGGATGGCAGCATATGTCGCTCCAAGACCTGTATGTATTGTTCGACATAAATGGTGCCTTCACAGATTATCAGGTCACCCATGCCCTGTGCACTAATGCACCCCCATACCATCACGGATGCTGGCTTTTAAACTGTGTGCTGATAAGCTGGATGGTCCCTATCCTCTTCAGCCAGGATGCTGTGTCCATGATTCCCAAAAATATATATTTTGATTTGTCAGACCACAGGACAGTTTTCCTCTACGCCTCAGTCCATCTTAAATCAGCTTGTGCCCTGAGGTGGTGCCATTTCGGGATCTTGTGTGTGAGATGTTAACTTTGCGTGGTGGAGTTTTAACTGTGTTCACAGACAATGGTTTTAGGAAGTGCTCGTGAGCCCATACGGTAAAGTCTACAATACAATTGTGTTTTTTTTAATGCTTTGCTGTCTGAGGGCCCAAAGATCACGGCAATCCAATATTGCTTTTTCAGCCTTGTCCCTAGCGTACGGAAATATCCACTGGATTTTCAGAAGCTTTAAATTATATTATGTACCAGAACATGCGATCGCCCTACTTTAGTCATTCACAAAGTGGTGAACCCCTCTTGATCTTTACTTCTGAAAGACTCATCCTAACTTCTGAAAGACTCATCCTCTCTGGGATGCTTTGCATTATACCCAATCATGTTACTGAACGGTTGCCAATTAATCAAATCTAGTTGAGACATTTCATGAGTTTTTTCCCAGCATTACACAACTTTTCCAGTCTTTTGTTGCCCCTGTCCCAGCTGTTTTGAAACGTGTTGCTGGCCTAAAATTCAATGAGAGCATATATTTTTCAAGGAACATTGAAATGTTTCAGTTTCTACACGTGATACGTTGTCTTTGTACTGTTTTCTGTTGAATATAGTGTTTAAATGATTAGCACATCATTGCATTCTGTTTTTCCTTTTCAGTCCTGACTTTTTTTGGAAATGTGTTTGTACATGACATTTAATCCAAGTAGCGTGACATAGTCATTAAAGCCATAGAGAACAGGATTATGTTTATGCATGTAGCATGTACATGCAGCAACTTGCAGATGTTGGCATTTGTGACAACATCTGCAACTGTGATACATGCTTTTGGAACATACATGTAACATAACCTCATATAAGGTCAATTTCCAACCGTGCCACATATTCTACCCTCACCGTTAACGGTAAATAACTCCACAGCAAGCCAGTGAAACCCCCACACTCAGTGAGGGACAGAACCGTTCTCTCATTTGAGCCTCACGCATGATGGAAAAATAGGCCCACCGCCAAGCAAAACTGAATAAACAATTTCCAGCGTCTTCTTAAAATCTCTACTGATAAGTCAAACAGTAGGTTAGTAAAAAAAAAAAAAAAGCTACTTCTTAAGGCCAAGGAGCCATCTTTAAATGATTTAGCTACCATTGAACAAGGAAAAAAAATAAAGTGTTTAATGAAAGCAACCGTCCCCCGAGTGAAACGCCTGCACAGCAGATCTGTTAATAAACCTTTTGATCCCCGCTGCTCCCACATGGGGGCACATCCACACGCGCCTCTCAGCATTGCAAATCAGGAGGACAGGCTGCTGTTTGAATGATATCGGCCACGTGACTCCCCCACTCATTCACCGCCACTGAAAAGTGTTGGGGGGTCGTCTTAAAAAAACCTTAATTAAATACCACGGAGGGAGCTGTAATCCTGTCAGGCCGAGCACTGGCTACACAGAAAGGGAGCTGGAAAAGAGGATGCTAATTCAAAAACTCATCTCTATACATCACAAGGCCAGAAACACAGCCAATCCTGTGCAATGGACACACAATCTCACCATACATCATTGATTTTTGGCCCGAGGTTCTCTCTCTCGCCTCCACCCCCTAGTTGTGCTGGCTGCAGACATCTGAATACGGCCCTTTGAGGGGTAGACAGGACCCCAGATAAAGTACCGTACTGATAAAATGGGCTTCGGAAAAAACGGGGCGTCAATGCACAAGTCAATAGTCAACACAGGACACGATGCAGCCTGGGGAGCAGCGCCTGCATGTGCTGCATTGGTGAGTAACCTACTTCTGACAAGCCGCATCAGTCAGCCGGGGCAGGGAATAGAGCAAGGGCCGGCTGCCCACCACGAGGAGAGGATGTTGAGCCAGCGAGCCTCTCAGGCCAAACACACAAGGAAGGAGGGCTGAGCGATGACTTCCCAGCCACAGAGGGCTAGCTGGGGGAATCACCACAGAGGAATGTGGATGGTGATTTCAGAGCAAACCAACTGTGGTCACTGTGGGTCTATGTTCAGTAATATATAAAGACAGGATGTGTGTGTGTGTGTGTCATGGAGAGCCACTGTAGCACTTCCCAATTGTTTCCTTTGTCAGACTCCGAAAGCCAGAACCGATAACATAGCAACTTTCTTCTGTAAGAACCCCTTAATACAGGAGAGGACATCACCATATCCAGGGGGAGGAGGTAATTTAGCTCAGCCTTATCTACCTCTTTGGTCATACAGGTACTTTAGTTCTCTTGGAAGATGTGTTACTACTGTACATTTCCATTTGGCCTTTCCTATTCCTGAGTCCCTATATGACCTTGTTAAAGCAGTATACTTTCAAGGTCAAAGCAGCTGCTTCCTGTGTCTGACTCACAGGACGTTTCATAGCTCAACATAGTCCTTCAATGGTGTATTAAAAGCAGGAAGAGAAAACTGCAAAAGCACTCTTTGCTGGCTCATATAGGAGCCCTATCAGATTGTCAAATCAAATGTATTTGTCACCTACATAGATTAGCAGATGTAATGGCAGGATGTAGAGAAATGCTTGTTTTAGGCTCCTAGTGTTCCTTTTCTTCATGTCACAAAGTCAGTAAAAATCAATGAGGCTGCAACGAGTTAGTTAATACTAGAATAGGGGATTAGCCACACACTGGACCTGAAAACGGCAAAAACTAAAACAGCATTTCATGAAGTTCTAAACATTCCATATGAAATAAACTAACACCACATAGTCTGTCATAGCCTACACATGAAGCCTTTGATCTCCAAAGAAAAAGAGTCCAGCTGTGGGGAATTCAGAAAATACACACCAATCCAGAAAGAATCTAAACTATGCCTCTTCTACCTAAGGAGGGAACAAAAGCAGGAGGCGTGCTGCTCAGTGAAAACAGGGAGAGCGTGCAGAGAGCATGTTGTGTCTGGTTCAGCAGAGCGAGTGCTGGTGATGCTATCCCTCCTTCTCACAGTTTTTTCCAGTTGAAAACCCCCAGTTGAGGTGCCATTTAGGGGCTGCTATAGATGTTAATCCAATCTGGATTAAGTAAATTAAACTGTTGTCCTTCATCAAATATCTTAGCCTCCTATGCTGCTGCACCGCTGCGTAAAGTGGACAGGTCGTGTTGTGAGTGGGTAGTGCTGGCCAGTGTCTTTGTTCTCACCGAGATGTTGAGAGAGGGGCTCATGCCAGTCAACACAGTGTGACCTGACTACAGCTGCTACACGGCTTCAGGTGGAATTAATGTGTGTACATCAGTCACATATGCTCATTAGGCTCATTCATCTGAGCTTCATGGACTCATGTGAGGTGATTGCGTTTGAGCACTGAAGTGAGACGTGTGAAATGGAAAATGGCATACTGAAATATCGCTTCCAGAACTAGAGATAATTCAGAGGACCTAGCATGGCCTTAATAAATAAATCACTCAAGACTGTAAAATTGGTTTAGCTTTGAATAGGCCCACAGTGGCCTTGAGATCATTAGTCCCAATATTGTTTTAAATGTTAGCCTATAGCCTTTTGACCAAACAAACCTACAGTAAACCAATAGACCCACAGTAGGTCACCGAAGGGCAGTCTAACTGGCTGGGAAGTAGTGACTGAGGGGCATGGCAGTGACACCAAGCCATCTGTGCCTTCAACTCTACAGTTAGATAATCCAGCAGGGCCTCTCTGCTTCCTGGACAATTTACGTCTGCCTGCTTCCCTGTCAACAGCTTGGAGAAAGGCATTAAAGTATAAACAGCTGCTTATATTATTTGGACCCTGAAACTGTACAGTTGGAGATTAATCACAGGCATGCAGTACTACTAAACATGGGATGCTTCAAGGGTAGTAAGCCAAATGCGCCCTTTCCATAACCAGCCTGGTTAATTTAAAAGATGTGTGACCCCAAATGTCAACACGGCCTTGTTCTAGCATTAGAACAATATGCCAAATACAGATGTCATACACCAATCTCTCTTGATAACAGCTATTCATGGTAAAGACTACTCACCAACATTAACAGCTCCGGGCTGAAGTTTCAACACAGACATGTGAGATAAGAGCCTGTCTTGTTGAGTGAACCCATTAGCTTTGCAAACTGCTAGCCAGTTAATCATTCTCATCAGTTAAATGTGCCTCAATATGTGTTCCTAAACTCATTGCAAGCATTGCATTTTGTAGCCATGACCTGTTGCACAAGCTGAAGATATATGAGCTTAACCCAATCAACCAGCGGTGTGTTTAACAATCTCGGCAAAATCTACTCTAACAAAAACAACACTAAACACATAATGGGAGGAGGAATAAAAACGAGTTCATCCGGCACAAGGTAAATGTGTTATCAGCAACTTACAGTACACTGTACATTGGATATTGTAGAGGCAGAAGTTAAGCTACCGACCATGTAGCCTTTACAAACTGTTACACTGAGACAAAGACCCGTTTCACAACAGCTTCTGACAATGTGCCTTCTGTGTGGGAGTCTTGCTGATCAGACGAGTGCCAACAGCTGCCCAAAACTGCCCCTTCCACACACCCACCCACCCACACCTTGAAGTGACTGGCCAGCCCTAACATCCTGCCAGGCAGACAAGCACAGCTAAACTCGTTCATTTTATTTTAAGTGTTTGATTTGAAGAATCAACAATTGATAAAACGATGCAAATTAATACCATATTATTTTACAAAATGAAATAGAGTATGGTTTGTAAGGTCATTGTCCAGAGCTGATAGAATGAATGCTGTCATATTGTTTAAATAACTGCCATGAGACACAGTGGGTGTCTTTATAATTATATTAATACAACAGGTACCACACTATTATGTAGACCTCGCCCAGTTTGGTAGAAACCACCTCTTTTCTAGTGTCATGGCAGAGGAATATTCATTTTTACACAAAGGGTATAGTGAGTTGGTTAGAATAGCTGCTATATTTGCTAATAAGCAAGAAGAAAACACGCCAGGGAGCCTTACAGTAGGCTGCAGATGACACTTTAAATTCTGACATTTTCTGTGATTGACTGCTCGAGTGGAAGACAAACTGCTGCCGACTCTGGCCATCAGTGTGCACTCTTTCCACAACCAGCTCAAATTCAGGTGGTTGAAGTGACTCAAAAAGAACTATAATGGACACCGATTTCATTACAAAGATAACATATTTTCTATATCTTTACGTTGAAATTTCACTAGTGGAATTAGTTATTCTGGGCAATTCATGCAGATTGTTAGACTTGCAGTCAAGCCGATGTCCTGAATCCTGAATGTATTGTGTCCCTTAGACTATACTGTTCAGGGCATGGCTAACGTTGGCCAATGCATAAGAGAAGCATGGGTGGCCACTCATTCATTCTTTCGTCCATTAAAGACAGACAACGAATAAAATACACATTACTTACATTTCAAGCATAATTTCATTTAAATAAATGCCATCGACTAATTCAATGTATTCCGATAGTTTGGTGCCATCGTTTCCAGATGAATGTCCAGCCGCTTTAACCTGAAAAATAGCACAATACACAGGAACAAAATTAGCAAACCCAACTCATCTCTTAAAAGGGGAGTTTAATTTGGATACCCGGCTTAAAGCTTCATTAGCAGGGTCAAATTTCCTTAGAACAGTAAGTTAGGATGCCTTACCCAGGCAACTAAAGGCGTGAGCAGAAATTGCTCCAGCAACGGTGTAAAAACCTCGCTTTCCATTTCCTTGTGGAGGACAGCGACAATTCCAAAGAATGTGAATAAAAAATGTATCCTTGTCCGGGAATTTTCGCAGCGTCGCCTTTCACTGCTCTGAACACGACCTTAATTTAGATGCCGCTCATGTGGTTGATTTAATTAAACATACACTCATTTTGCCGTTTGCGAAGATATGTCCATAATCCGGTTTTGCAGAAAAAGGAAATGCATCCAGAATGGTCGGATGAGCTAACCTAGATGAAGATGCCTCGATACTACCCACCGAGGAAAGGATAAGAAATACATCACCTAACGAATAGAAAAAACATTAAATCTCATCCAGCCGGTGCCTTGTCAACGCACTACTAACTAAAAAGGTATGCTAAACTAAGACATTAGACCTACAAGTTGGCGATTCATATTTCGTTCCTTTAAAAAGTCTAACGCTTAAGCATTATGAAGCAAAGAGGAATATACATATAACTGGTTTCCTCCAGCGGACGTCGAGTTAGAATATTCTCTAAGAAATAAAATGCTTGATCGCCCCATTTTGTTCTTTTCAGTGCTGAAAATTGCATATAGTAGCACATCTGCTACATAATTTTCCCCGCATAAAGGCAATGCTGTTTCTAATAGTATTTGAGAGATGTCTTTCTTCGGTCACATCCCTCTCCCAGTCAAGTCTCTAACGGCTGCAAACCATAATAGTGACTTCAGTTTATTGATGAAGCTCTGCGCTAGATGGAGGCGCCTACCGCTTCGCCAGGATTGACTGCGTTTCTATTCCAGCCTATCCGACTCGTTCACACCCAAAGGAGACGTCTTCTTCCGCCAAAACAAAATGCGCTCTATAATTGAAACAGAGCAAGAAAATAGTGCGCCATCATACTGTATTATTATGTCCCACCCGGAGTAAACGGTTGTATGTAGACGAGAGATTAATAAGGGCATACCCTCAAATGATTTAAGTACTGTTATTTTAATTACAGGTCGTTGTATTTTTTAATGAATGTATACAGGCAGTGAATGTGTCAGTACGCGCACTGTTCTTTTAGGTGAAAACACAACACATTTTTAACATAGAGAAGCACCAGATCAATAACATTTCCAGATAAATCTTTGTAGGCTATTGTACATTAAGCTGTCTCCCAGCAAGCTTTACGGTTGAAGGCTTTCTAGTGACACCTTGTGGATAACATAATGGAGGAATCAGGTCGAAGTGAATCAAAGATTGCTGGGTATGAAGATACACACAAATGTATACTCAAAATGTTCTTTCCAATTTACATCCACAATCATGTTTGTGTGTGTTATCATTGCGAAGTCACATAACACAAACCATGCACAGAAACACTTTCATGGGTCTAACGAGCTTTTCACGCTGCACTGCGCATGCACGATCGTCGTATCAAAGGCACTCCTTCCATAAAGTTGTTTTTGAGACTATTTAAAACGTGTTGGTTTGCCACTTTCTCATAGTTGTGGTTAAGTCCGTTTAGCTACAATAGGATCTAGGTTTTGCTTTTAGATTTCAAGACAATTAACAACTGTAGAGGTTACATGCTCACCATCCCTGGACTCTATTCAGCAAAGTGGACCTAAACTCTAAAGCCTTGATACTCACCCACTGAACAACATTAAACAACATCACTTGCTAGTATACTAGTTTGCCAACTCACTACAGAGTTCTCTAAATAACTGCACCTCACAACGATTCTGACCAGTGATGTTCAAGTCTAACCCAAAAATATAGTCCTTTTGATTAAATGTGACACTGCAACTAGTAGACACGTGGCTACAGTTTGGATTGAATAGTGGGTGATAACAAACCTCCGAGTGAGCGAATCTGTTCACTCCTCCCCACAAGCTAAGTCAGTGTCAAGGGGGCAGCTATTGTAAAGTGGACTGGCACTTAAGATGGCAGTCAAAAGTGCATCAGGTTTTAATGGGGATTCCCCAAGGGAAAGTGTCAAGGGCAGGTGCTTATGGACAGTCTTTGTGAATGGAGCCCATAACACCTTTTGGAAATGCTGGTTTCAGAGTAAGTAAGCATGGGACAGTGTTATCTGGACTACAACAGATTTGTCAAGAAGGGAGAGTCACAGGTATTCTGTTTCACTGGTCTATTGAGAATTAGATTCGTTTTTTGGTCACCGTGTGACAGCGTGCCCAAGGGGTTGAGATGTGCTGCCAAAAAGGGTTTGTGAGTCCGTGTAGTAGCAGTTAGCTTAAAAAAAAGGGCTACATACAGTTCTGTGCAAAAAGGGCACCTGAGAAAAGCTATTTATCTGGGTAGTAAGTGTTAATTTGCTTGTATAAACACTAACATTACATCAAATACAATATACCTGATCCATTTTAAAGTAAAACTACTGCTTTTCCTATGGGATTTCTTTCTAGAACTAAATGACAGTCGCTATGGTGCTCACGTTGTGTCATCCAATGGCAAGCTCAAGAACCACAGTTTGTTTTATTTTGTGAATGGAAAAAATTAGGAGGTTTTTTTGTCGGTTTTGTTATTGTTCATCTTGGTGTGTAGAATGTGTTCAGCTCATCAGGTTAATTCAACCTCTGTAATCTTTTATGCTGCTGTCTGTAGGTAGGGAGAAGGAACAGGGAGATATTCTCTAATTAGCCAACGTGTTTATCCTTCATAACACCACCTTCCCAGCACTCACTGGAATCATCCACCGATCTCTGTCAAACTTGTATCGTCGTACAGCAGTCAGGTGCTTCCAGTCTTCCAGACATATTTTCGTTAAATGCACTGGAGTCCCTGGTTTTCCTCTTTGATTAAAACCCTACTCTGAGTTCACAAAAACCTATTCTCCAGTACTGCACATTTATCAACAAGACAATTGGACGACGAGGCCATGTATCTCCTTTTCACAGCGGAATCAGCTGCCCAACCTTTCCTCCGGCATCCTCAATGTCTTTGGTGGGCCTCACCTCAAGTGACAGGTCACCTCGCCAGATAGGTCCAGGAACATAGTGTAATGATCTTGGTCTGGTCGCTGAAATAAATGTGTAGTTGCTTTTGCACTGTCCAAAAGTGTTTGTCAGTTGTGTATGTAGTCAGTAACAAGGTGGACTAGAGGACACAGCAGGTGTGAATATGGCCTTATATACCTATAAAATCTACACAGGTGCAGGAGATTGAAGAAGTACCACCCTGGCAGAAATGACCATGCTGGAGAGGAGAGAAGCCAAGCCAGAATACTCTTCCTGTTTCAATGAAAGATGACATTTCCAGTTAGAGAGTAACAGTCCGTTTTTGCTCTCAAAGCTAGCATCTTATTTATTACACATTATTAAGCTCTTAGCCTCAAATCCAACCATTTTTTCCTACCTTTCAAGGTAGAAATGTCCTTGTTGCAGCCACTTTTTAAGTCTGTTGGATTGTAAGTTGTTTTAGAAAAGGGTTTTAGCTCAAATTTAAACATACATTTACATTCTCATCTTTATAGCTATCCTAGATATGTTAGAAAATATTTTTAAGCACTTTTTGCATTACAGTCATGGCTATTAACCTGTAACATCTCAATACAATGTTATATAATGTCCCAAATTCACATATGGAGTTTGATAAGGGTGTTTTTAGCCTGCTTCTGTACCATCTTAGAACATGTTGCAGAAGGACCTATATTTTCATTCGGACTGTTGATTCAAACCAAAGATTGGATGGCTGCCAAGACACGTTCCACATTTTTAAATCAGCACTTTCGATCTCTGTTATGCACTTGCACCTCGGACTATTCTACCAGACGATTGGCTTGCTTTTGGGCTGTTTGATAAAGTAATCTACAAATGCGGGTGCAAATTGGCTCAGGCCATTCTAAGCTGGTGGGAGGGATGGTTGGATTATATTGTCTTGCCATGTTGTGATCTAGCCATTTCTCATGGTGGGCTTGGAGCATGCACGGTAACTGTGGTCATTAGCAAGATGAGAACACTCCTCCGAGCATGTTGAGTCCAGATTATTTCTTGGTTGAGCCAACAATGTAATTACAAGCAGTACAGCACGGCAGGATGTGCACTGTAGGACACGTTCTGATCTTTGACTCTATGAGACCACATCGACTTGTTGAGATGAGTCAAGGCCACAACAATGAACTGAGAATACCACAGGAATTGTGATGCAGCATGGTAGGTATCCCCTCACACTACCAACTGGCATTTTACAGTGCAAAAATTCAAATATAAATTGTACATATACTGCTGTCAACCAGTAATTACAAACCTAATGTCAATCCAGCCCATAGTAATTCACACCAAGAAAAATGCCTCACAATAGCCATAATTACTTATAGAAAATTAATCTGGAGAGCATAATGTAACCAAAACACATTGTCATGTAAATGGTTACGTCTTTGGGCTTAGCTAAAATGTATGTATCGAAGAACATCCCTTTCCTTGAAATAATGAGCAAGTGGAGATAAGGAGAGCTGCTGAGCTCATTTAAATAACTCACTATTACAGATGGTTCCTGGATGCTCATTCACATGGAAATACTGTAGGCCTATGTTTATGTTTAAAAAAAGAACACTGTCTTCTCTGGTTTGGATGATTTTTGGAATAAGGTGTTTGTTGTCTAGTTTTTCTGGGAAGGGATTCATTTCTTGTAGATTCAGAAAGAGACACTGATAACTCATTGAGTCCTCATGACTCATGTAATGTACAAATACCACAATCTGAAAACAGTTATATTTTAGTGGAATTCGTCATGAGGTACTTAGTTAAGGTACATCTTAATTTTTTTCGAGAGGGAGAATATTGTGTTTTTTTACAGATATTTATGTGGTGTGTCATAGAAGAGACCAATTCATTATTACCTGGTGTTTCAGCTGTCATAGAGCCACAGCAGCATTCCTTTTGCAGCCTGAACCCAGCAGGAAAAACAACTCAACCAAATTATTTGAACTTAGGTTTCTTAGAAACACAGTCCACCCCTTTGGCTAAGGAAACGTAACCTCTCCAAAGCCAACATGCTGAAATTGAGCTGCAGCTGGGATACATGGAAAATGTCCCATTTAAAATAATATAAATTTTGCCTAACGCAAAGATTCCATTGACTAAGAAATGCCACAAAATCAGAACACATAATTTTCTTGAGACACTATGGGCCATAGTTGCTTTTCAACAGCAGAGAGGGAAAGGCCTTACTAAAATGAACATGTCTCTCTTTCCCTATGTCTGTTGCTCCCACTCATTTTTCTTTCTCAAAAGAATGACTATATTCTCCTTTTATTGGGCTTGCCACAAACATGTTGGACTCTTTCCAAAGTGAGAATGTGTACTGAAAAACATCACCACAAACTTCAATAACACAACAAATGATTGACATATGCTTTTGGGATGACTGACCTCCTTCCCTGCATCATGAGAGATGACATGGAAAATCAATCCAAATGGATAAATCCCCCTTGTTGATATAATGCCCTTTGGCAAAGGTCAACCTGAATACAACCAAAAATAACAAAACATTCCCGGGTGTTTTGTTTCAGTACCGCAAACTCATAATAAACACTGACTGTACTGAATGTGGAGCTGAACAAAAACCTATAAATTATGATACCCTCAGCTCTGTTACACTGCACTGGACTATGTGGAGATACTACACACCTGACAGGCTCAGTCTTTTCCTCTTCAAGCCTGATAAAAAATAATGAATGGCTATTGGCTAAATTTGACTGGTGAAAAATGTACATATGTCCCACCACATGTTATCCCATTTCCAGTTGTTTCCCCACAGAAAAGTATTTGCACTGTATTTTAACAAAAACAATCTTTACATTTTTTTCATTTTTTTCTTTTGTTGTTCTTTTTTTCTTTTGTTGTATTCCAGCCAAAGTCCACACATAATTAGAATTGCATTTCCAAAACGATCTACATTCTATTAGAGGCAATGAAACAATAAGTATCGAATTTCAAGTTGAATGATACATTCAGTGAATGGTCCGGACACTGGTTGTCTTTGTCGCTGGATATTGTCATGACAGGAGCTACTAACCAGTGCAAATCCATAGCAACTGGACAAACCTAATTAAATTGTATAAAAACTGCTGAAGATAATCTGTTTCCATAACAACTGCAGCCTCCCATCCAGTCCTTAGAATGCTTGCTCACCCTAATCTTCTTTCACTAAACGCAGGATGCTATCCTGACGTTCAGCAGAGAAATCTTATTGACACACAAGGTATGAGCGTAAAATCTGAACCAGACCAGAAAGAAAGGAAGAATTTTTGACCAAGAGGTGCATAATGTGGAACGGTTTGTGTAAATGCAACATACTTAGGGAGTAGTAGTGATTGTGATTTTGAACACAGCATTGGCAGCACTGTTGAAGCCATTATCATGTCATTTTCAGGATAACTGACTTGCTGATCCTTCCTGATCACCTGGTTGAAGTTGTAATTACATGACCGACCAGGACATCAGTTGGAATCAGCTAGTAAAGGTAGAACTCCCATGGTGGATCCACTTAATGCCATTATCTACGCTAGGTGTTTTCTCCCAGTTATGTCCTCCATGATCACAGCCTTTATTTGTACAAGCAAATCCTACAAATCACCAGCAGTGGGCAAAGTTTCAGTTTTTACACTGAATCTGTAGGAGATGTTTACAAACTGGCTCACTACCAGTAGCAGGGAGACAACTCTGGAACATTATTATGCCGATTTAATACATAATAGGGATGGCAGGGTAGCCTTGAGGTGTTGGGTTAAAAGGTTGCTGGATTGAACCCCTGAGCTGTCAGGGTGATCTTGTAACGGTCCCAGCCTGCTGGAGCCGTCCCGTTTCATGTTTTCTGTATGTCTGTGATTTGTCATGTCCTTATTTGGTCTTTCCTGTTCTTGTTTCAGTTAATCAGTTTATTCCTTTCACCTGTGTTTTGCCCCCACCTGTTTATGGTCTCCTTGATAGTCTGTGTATTTAGTTTGGCCCTTTTTCCTTGTCGGTCATTATTTGCTGTCATATTCCATGTTTGCTATTTTGATAGATACATTTATTCCTAGTTTTCAGCTTGTTCTGTTTTTGTAGTGCACGTCACTCTGTTTTGTTTTACTGTTTTCTAAATTAAAAGTTTTTCCCTGGACCACTGCGCTTGCCTCCTTGGACTCCCTCTCACGCTCCCCTGACAGATCTGTGGATCTTCTCTTGAGCAAGGCACTAACTTCAAATTACACCTGGGCTGCCATCAATAATGGTTGATCCCTGGCTATGACCCCACTCTCTGAGGAAGTCTCTGGGGAGGGAGATATGCAAAAAACAGAAATCTCTTCCTACACAAGACTTGTAGAACCTACTTGTGTGTGTTGAATAGGACAAAAGTAATACAGATGTATATTTTGAAACATTGTTGAAGAAAAAAAAAAACAGATTCCTAACAGTTATTGAAATAGCAATACTACTTTGTAGAGCAAATGGTAAAAATAAATGTGACACCAATTTTAGCACTGTAGCACTTACATACTCAATTATCTGAAGTCTTAATTAAAGGTCAACATGTTACCTAAGAATGCCAAAATTGATGCTTAATTTGCTTTAAATGCTTAAAAATTTGAATTTCAAGTATATTTTAACGATCCTTCCTCCAAAACTGGGATTCCCACGGGATATCTCTATCCATACACATGTATCTCTATTGGTGATTGGTGATTGGTTCATTCAAGCACCACTACGTTCCTGCAAGTGAATGACAAAATCTCAAACACTTAACTACAGAAGCAGAGTGGATTCCTTGCGACTCTTTATCCAACAATTACCCATAATGCACCGTGTGGTCCATTGACGGGATACGGGTAACATAACCAAAGGAATTTTACGATTCCAATAGTGTTTCCGAAATCCCCGTCTCTGGTGCTGCAGCATAATAGTGGTATGTTCCTGTACGTAAAAACGAAATGAACGCACCTCTTGTTGTGGCCATTCACAAATAACGGCCAATCAGGATCCGTTATTACGTATTTCCGTGCATGTACAGTGTCATGTCAGCCCACATGCGCACACCACAATTGTG
Source organism: Esox niger (assembly GCA_016801105.1). Taxonomy (NCBI): domain Eukaryota; kingdom Metazoa; phylum Chordata; class Actinopteri; order Esociformes; family Esocidae; genus Esox; species Esox niger. Next base: position 1,530 of record JACXGJ010008326.1, on the reverse strand, counting down.
TGAAGGATACATTTTCTGTAAAAAAAATAAATATTTTATGTTAGTTCTCCTCGAATAATGAGATATTTACTGAGGCTTGGGCCATCGCTTGTCCGACTAAACGTGCGGTTGTGTCACCAATCCGTCTGGAACAGCCATGGAACAATAAGAAAAGTGGGAGTAGATTTGGGGGACAAGTAAGTTCAGTAGACATCTGAATTAGCCAGTGGCTAACTAGCTAAGCACAGTTGTTAATTATTCGCAGTGACATGTTACAACGTTACTGCACACAGCGACAACAACTAGTCAGTTGGCTAAGGTTGTACATTATTCATCGCAGTGTTGTAAATTTTTATTTCGTTTTTGTTATATTATCTCATAGATTATTCATGAGTGTTGTAAGATCTGTATAACTGTTACTAACCCCAGATGTTTTCTGACTTGGCTACCTTTTTTTTTTTTTTTTAAGAAAACTTGAGATTTCAACAGGGAAACTTGCCAGATTTGCAGATGGGTCGGCTGTTGTGCAGGTATATTGTTTCATTATTTTTCAGAGTTGGCACGTGAATATTCACAAGATGCTCCGACCAGTGACTCTGATGTATTCTACAACATTTTCTAGCTTGGAGATACAACAGTGATGGTGACTGCTGTCAGCAAAACTAAACCATCCCCCTCCCAATTTATGCCACTAGTGGTAAGTTAATGCACCGTTTTAAAAAAAGAGTTCTATATGTTTAAATATTCATTACACTTAAACCATTTTTATGAATTCCATTTAGGCAGTACATTTGTAACATCTAGAAGACTTACAAATCCTATTGCAATGAAATAGTACAACCTTTCTTAAACTTTTCCTCAGGGACCCCTAGATTTTCAGTGTATGTGTTGACTTATTTCAAATGCTCTTTAAGTCAGTAGTTAGAAGGATTTGATGTCATAAGCGGAGAGCCCTACTAGCAATGCGTTTCAGTAGTTCAGTCATGAAGTGAACAAGTGCTTGGATTTGAACCTGAGCCACTTCTTTTGTGGGGTAAGGTAGAACTCTACTGATGTTGTAGAGCCTTATCATGCAGGAGTGTGTCAGTGCCTGGAAGTTTAACCGAGAACAGCACAATGTTGTTCAGTGTCACACCAAGTCTCTTTGCACTCTGGGAGAGGGAGATGAACTGTGAATATTAACTGTAATGGAGAGGTCTTCGAGTGGATAGCCCTTCCCCAGGAGAAAGAACAGCTCAATTAATATCATCTGGTGGGCGAGGCCTGTCAGGTAGGATCCAATCCAAATGTGTGCTGAGTCTGAGATGCCAGTCCTGAGAGGGTGGAGATTAAAAGTTTTGTTCCCAGTGTCGAATGGTTCCCAGTGTTGTTCCCAGTATCTAATGGTTCCCAGTGTTGTTCCCAGTATCTAATGGTTCCCAGTGTTGTTCCCAGTATCTAATGGTTCCCAGTGTTGTTCCCAGTATCTAATGGTTCCCAGTGTTGTTCCCAGTATCTAATGGTTCCCAGTGTTGTTCCCAGTATCTAATGGTTCCCAGTGTTGTTCCCAGT
>JACXGJ010008325.1:0-27545 GCA_016801105.1 Esox niger | reverse complement strand
TAGTATGTGTATTGTGTTGTGTTGTGTGTGTGATATATAGTATGTGTATTGTGTTGTGTTGTGTTGTGTGTGTGATATATAGTATGTGTATTGTTTTGTGTTGTGTGTGTGATATATAGTATGTGTATTGTGTTGTGTTGTGTGTGTGATATATAGTATGTGTATTGTGTTGTGTTGTGTGTGTGATATGTAGTATGTGTATTGTGTTGTTTATACCTCAGGTGTGGGAGGGAACCTGGTTGCGGTGCAGGCCAGTAGAATCTCCACCTATCTCCACATGAATGGTATCCCCATGGGAGAGCCAGACCCCAACCCCAGAAAATGCCCCACACCCTGCACCTCCTTCTTTGGTTCCAGTAGGTTTTGATTTGTTTCATAATGGCCAATGCCAGATTGTTCTCAAAATAACAGTGTTCAGGGAAGAGTTAAGCTAATTCTCCTTTCTGAAGTGATTTCTCTCTTCCTCTCTCAGACGTGAACTCACGATCAGCGCGGGTGCTATTCCTCCTGGTAGCTCCAGGTCACCTGATCTTCCTCTACACCATCAACTCCATGCAGGGAGGACACACCACCCTGACATCTATTTTCATAGCCTTCTACATGGCTGCTGCTCTACTGCAGGTAAACACTTTGTTTACCAAACAGTCCCTCTATATCGCCAGTCCCTCTCTATCCGATTCAGACCAGTTTCTCATCACAACCACTGTTCCACTCTATCCGATTCAGACCAGTTTCTCATCACCCCCACTGTTCCACTCTATCCGATTCAGACCAGTTTCTCATCACCCCCACTGTTCCACTCTATCCGATTCAGACCAGTTTCTCATCACAACCACGGTTCCTCTCTGTCCTGTAGGTGTTGATCCTGTTGTACCTGGCTGACTGGATGGTCCACTGGATGTGGAGTAGGGGGATGAACCCCGATAACTTCTCCATTCCATACCTGACGGCCCTGGGTGATCTGCTGGGTACGGGCTTCCTGGCACTCTGCTTCCACATCCTCTGGCTGATTGGAGACCGAGACACAGACGTGGGAGACTGAAGACACGCCCACCTGGACGGGATGCCCTGGGACAACAGAACACCAATATATCTAATCACATCTAAATGGCAGATCGCCAAAATCACCTGAGTTACTTAACTGTACATGATCTGCTTCTGGATATCAGAATGACTGATAGATAAATTGAACATTTAAACCAGTTTCAGATCCAGACCTCAGCCGTGACCCCTTGAACTCCAATCTCCCCCAAAACCACTGCTACTTTATTTGACTAAATAAGAGAGTTCTACTACTATTGTCTTACTTGTTATTACCATGACTATGATTCTGATAATTATTGGTAATAGTGAATTTTAAATGAATTTATGTCAGTTTTATTGTTAGGTGGATGAATCCTCATTATTTTCAATGGGGACATTCCCCCTTGGGTCAGTCATACTTGCCACATTTGTAAAGAACGGATACATTTTTAAGACTTGAAATGCAGACAGACTGGAACACAGGCAGACAGCAAAAGAAAATCTCACCCATGCCTTGAATGCTTAATCACCAAGTGCTATATGTATAAAGACATGTTGATATGTGAATGTTATTTGAAGTAGGGGAGGGTACCTGGGCTGAGCACCCTCTTTGTTTGCCTTAAGAGTTGTGACTGAGTGGAGGCATCTGCACAGGGCTAGGTTATGGAGGTCTGAATCCACTGAAGTAACCATATCTTTGCATTAACCTCAACACAAACAGGACGGTTTAACAGCTGTTGGTAGAAGTTGCCCAAAAGCACAGGTTTAGGATCAGCTTGCCTTCTTCAATTTCTAACCTTAACCATTGGGATGGGTAGAAAACACCCCAGACCCTCTAACTGTGCTAAGAGGCAACATGTCTTTACACCGTGGACAAAGGTCAGACAGATGTCACCGAGTTCAGGTGCCAGGGACCTCCGTACACGTTAGGTTTCACGTTCCATTAGAAGGGCCGTTTCTACAGCATTTCGGCCCGTTCATCCCAAACGTGTCCTTTGTGGTCCCATGAGGCAGCATCATTTGCAAAGTCGAAACCTGCCTCCAAGTGCTATGATCTGGAAATGTCTTCAATCAGATTGTTGTTGATTCTTTGTTTACATTGTTCACACAAAAACAGTCGACACTTAGCACGGACTATGCAAACCAAGCGACAGACATGGTTTTCGTGTGCAGTTCTATCTACATTTGTGAGGCTCAGTTTCAGGCACGGACCGCGTATGACGCTCCAACATCAAAGGATTTCATCGGATCTGGGAGGGGAGACAGGAAGTCGAGGGGGGAATGGTTAAAACATACTTCTCTTAACTTGCTCTCTCTCTTTCTGCCTCTCAGTCTTCTGAGTTGCTGCTAATCAAGGCCTGTCCATGCTGACTAACACATGTCCTGCTTATTGTGCATTGTACACATACACACCCACCCATAAACACAATGAACCTCTGAGACAATATCTTCCTCCCATCCGCTTTAAAACAGCATCCTATCTTACCCACATCTATGTACTGTCAGTAAAGAAACTAATTATTTAAGAACCCCCTGCTTTATTGAGAAATACATGTTATCATCTGATGCTTTGTTATCTGGTACTTTTTAGATTCACAACATAATGGTTTAAGGGGCCAGAAGAATGCATGTGCAGTTGTCTGACGACTCAAACTGACTTCTTCCGCTGCTCTTTCCTTATGAAGAAACATTTGTGGAATGGCGTTTGGACTGAGTAATGAGTTCTGGATAGACAGGCAACGTGCAAGACAATGTTCATTACGTTTCCTTCTCTTTCCTTTTGTGGGTCTCTTGTTTTGATTCTTAGCTTTGTGACACTTTAAAAGTGAGTGAATTATTTCTGAAATTTTAAATGTTCCTAATTCTTTTGCAATATTAATGTGTTAAGCATTGCAGAAAGTACTGTAATATAAATACAGACAACAGAGGGCAACATTGTAATGTGTGAACATGAGGTAGTTGCGATCACCTCTGTTCAGTATTCCATCAATATTCTAGAACTCTAAAGATTATAATCTAGAACCTGTTTTATAGCTTGACCTGTATTCAGTATCCTAATCTAAAACTTGTGTTTTCTGGATTCCCAAACTTGTATTTTTAGGTCCAAGATCCGATGTCCTTGATTATAGATTATCTACCTACTGGATTCTAGAACGTGTATCTAATATATTCTAGAACCTGCCGTCTGGATTCTTGAAGCGGAACCCTACATGTAGAACTGGGGTCCTCTCTGCTGTCTTACTGAACCTGTGCCAGCATTCGTCCCCAGCACAGATCAGAGGTTGTGAATACTTCTTCAGGGGAAAGGAATGCCTTGTCTATTTATTTTTAGATGCACACAAAGCAAATTGTACATACTATATTTATTCTATAAATATGTTTTTTTTTTATTTTTTGTAATTGTTTATCTCATTTTATTTTTTAGTGTATTCTATATTTTTTATTTTTTAGTTCATTCTTTATTTTTCTTTGGGCCAGTAGAGCTTCAGCGCTGGCGCAGTAGATTAGCACCTAAGCTTACAAACACAATAGTGTTGTGCCTAATATCTGACTAACCTCACACCTCTGACCCAAACATTAACATATCAGGAGCAAATACACATGCCAGCTCACCACAGAGTAGCATCTCTTAAATTAGCTTTGATTAATAACTGTTGTACATAGATTTGATGTTGTATCGTTTAACTCTTATGGAACCCTTTTTTCAGAGGGTGGGAGGACACAGATGTTTACACACACACCCACTCATCAAGGTTTAGGAGGTACAACTAACACACACACACGCACGCACACAAAAACTAAAACGTTTAGGAAGCATAATACACAGAGGCAGAAAGGATAAGAAAGCAGAACACACACACACACACGGAGGTGTAGGAAGCATAATACACAGAGGCAGAAAGGATAAGAAAGCAGAACACACACACACACACACACGGAGGTGTAGGAAGCATAACATGATCACCACACACACTCCCTGCAAACCCACACATTCTCACGTTGCATTTGGAACTGTGTAGTGTGTCGTCCACCTCCCAGGACTTGGTAAATGACTGGAAATAAAGAACTATATTATTTCGTACCACTCTTCTGTATTCCTAACCCTTGTTTGTATGTGGGGGCCTGTACCCTAAGAGTTTGATACGTGTGTTTCCGTGTCAGGCTGTGTGTTAGAGAGATTCAGAGGAGGATATGCTTTTCCGAGTGTAATGTCTCGTGAATATGGGGAGATCATGTTGTTGATATGATACGGTCAGAGCTGCTCTTTCTCTCTTTCTCACACCCACAGAAAAATGTTTGTTTTAATCAGACACATTGCGGCCACCAAAAGTGGATTCATGACAGTTTGCATAGAATTGCTGGTGATATCAACATTGTAATATGCAAAGATGTTCACTCGTTTATCGAATTAGTCCGGCACCAAAAATGGCAATCAAACTGAATTCTTTTTCAATGGGGATTCCCATAGAGAACGAGCCCAAGGCAAGGGCTTAGGGGACATCATTACCACTACACCCTGAATGTCCAATAAGTCCAATAATGCAACTAAACCCTGTTCTAGAAATGCTTCCTGAATATGGTGCCTAACTACTCTGAGCCAGCAGGTGAATAGTGAAAAGCCAACCGCGTCATAACATTTTTAGGTTTTATTGTCAAATATTCTACAATAATTGCATTTGTTTCTAAAGTCTTCCTGGTGTCTCACATGAGGTGTTTTACTTTGAGAGATTTGTGATGACTAATAACTAGTGGAGGAAGTAATGCACCTGAAATAGAGTACTGGTGAATCTAATGTTCATAGTAATACAGCTTATTACTTATTATTACAGCTTATTATTATTAACTAGTGGTTCTCTACATAGCTTAACAGCTTAACAGGCAAATCAAATGTGACACATAAAGGACCTGGAAAGACAATACAAACTACATAGATAATTATACTTTTCACCTCAGAATAAATATTCAAATATTAATGAGCTTAAATAAAAATATTTGTGACATACATTATGTGCCATATGAGTAACACAAAGACGGTGTAATGGAAAGACATTGAAAGTAATGGCTAAAGCTTCAGTCATTCAGTGGTAGACAAACAGACGCTGAGTCCTGTATTTCCTGATGGTCTATCTACAATAAGGAGGAGACGGAGTTTGGAGTGTTCTCTGGAACAGATGTAGGCAGGTTATGTGGGGTTCATGGAGGACAGTTTAGGGAGTTGCGAGAGGGTTGTGTCTTCCTCAACAGGAGATGAGCAGGGGGTTGGTGGCGCTGAAGGTTCTCTGGCTGGGGGGCACAGCAACCGGTCCCTGTCCTCTTCCCCCTCCCCCTCCTCCCCCGTCTCTCAGCAGCTCACTGGATGACAGCTGGGCACAGAGGGTAGTGGCCACCTGCATGACATAGGAGGAGCCCGGGCCACTGCAGACGTCCAGAGTATCCGTCAACATCTTCCCCAAAGCCCTACGAGAGACACCCTGCCCAAAGAGGACGGCGTGAGACAGGTCCGGGTGAGAAAGCATTGACGCATACCCAAGTCATTTAAACACAGGGCCACTAGGTGGCACTCCAGAACCAGAGAAACAGCATGTTGTGAGGACCTGCTGGTGGTTACTGAGCATGCGTGTGCATGTGTACCTTGGCGCGTAGTTGCTGTAGCAGCGTTAGAGCATCTGTAAGTTTCTCCTCCAACAATGACAGACGGGCTCTCTCTTTCTCCACCGTCTGAACCTCCAACCTCAACCGCTCCACCTCCTCAGGTAGAAGAGAGAGAAAGCAGAAAAGTCACCCAGGGAATAAATCCCAATTCAGTCAGGCCAGTATAGTTTGCCAGACATGCTACTATCAGTCAACATGATTAGTGTTAATATGTGTTTTCTCAGGCACACTCTCACAAATAACATCTGCCACCCACTAAGATAACCAACATAACTTAAAATGTCTCACGCTGGCCTTGAGTTCTCAGAAATTATTTTCCAAGATTCAATTTTTCTCATACCTTCTCTAACTCCCTATCCTCCTGATTGTGAACCTTGTGGCCCCACCCCCTGGGGCTCGTTTGGAGGTCATTGCCATGGACATGGTTGTAGTTATCATGGCAGAGCCTATGGGAGAGCAGCAAGTGGTGTGCTGTTGTGTGCTGACACCTTGGAGAGAAGAAAAAGAGTTAAGTGATGCTGGTTTCACTATACACAAGAGGACCAGATATCCCAACAAGGACAGCAAAACCTGATAGTATAGGTGCCAAAATGTTTTTGAGCTCGAACCCACAAGGAAAAATTATATTTCCGGCTTTGTTTTTAGGTTAGGATGACAACTTATAATTGCAGTTAGTGTTAGAAAAGGGATTAGCTTTATATTTGGGAATTAACAGTGAGATTTAGGAGTTAGAGTTGAGTTCAGGTTCAGATATGATTCACTGAGGTTACTGTTGGTTAGGATCAAGTTAAAATTTTGAGTTAGGTTCAATATTACGGTTAGAATTGGGTTAAGAGATAGGGCATAATAGGGAATATTTTCTCTAATCCCCACAAGGATATAAAAAAATATGTGTGTGTGTGTGTGTGTGTGTGTGTGTGTGTGTGTGTGTGCGTGCGTGCGTGCGTGCGTGCGTGCGTGCGTGCGTGCGTGTGTGCGCGCGTGTGTGTGTGTGTGTGTGTGTGTGTGTGTGTGTGTGTGCGTATGATACACTCACCCTTTACCACCGGTGTGAAGTTTGCTGATGAGCCTCTTAACCTCTAGCAGGCAGCACTGTCCATCCTCTCTCACCTTCACCTCCTCATTCTCTCGCTCCTCCTCTTCCTCGTCGGAGGCAGCTCTCCCCTCCACAGCCCTCTGTAGGCAGGTGTCATCCACAGGCTCTAGAGGCAGTGAGACAAGGCTGCCCCTGCAGGTGCACCGTGATCTGAGGGGTTGCATTATGGGTAAATGTTCATAAATCATGAATAATATACTGGGAGATATATTGTTCTTCAATAACCCTTAATCATTTCATTCATTCAAAATCTAACAGAAGTCAGCAATAAACATTTATGTAAATTTTTCATTATATATAAAGAAAAATCTAAAAACACCTAAAACGTTAACAAAGTGCAAACATTTTATATATATATATAAAATGTTATATAAATATATATATATATATATATATATATATATATATATATATATTTAAGGGCTTGCATGAGTAATTGTAACTGTATGTAACTGTATGTGTAGTAATTAGTAACTGTATGTGCTAGAATCTCATGTTTTTTCCATTGGATTCCTGAGTAAGTAAAATTACATTAGTCATTTTCCGTCACTGCGAGGCCGCCTGGCTGTGTTGTATATCTAGTCTCTGCCTGGGTGTCTGAAAATACAGATACAATACACAGTTGATGCTGTGCAAGTTGTTGCTACTGTATGTGGTTGGTGGAGGTGATGTCGTGATTTAGAAATGCGTATTAACTCCACCAGAAATAATCAGCACAAATTTCTGCCAGGACAGACAAACTGTACCTGTACTCCTCCACTTCTGTCTCCAGCTGTGTGACTCTGCTCTGGAGTGTAGGGACCTTCTGAGCCTGGTCCTGGATCAGCCGCACCTTCATGAGCACCTCTCTGAGAGCATTCCTCACCTGCTTTGCTCTCCACCTGTCAATCCGACAATCAGTAAGTCGACCAATCAACCAGCTACTGAATGAATGATTCAACCAACAAATACATAAATACTCTTCCAAAAACCAACCTAATCTCAGTGTTCTCTCTTTGTAAATGAGATTCCACCTTCTCCAGCCTCTGAACTTCCCCATAGGCCCAGCCAAGCTCCTGTTCCAGCTGCTGGTTAAACCTGATTGCTTCATCCAGCTGTCCATCACGTGAGGACCGAATCAGCTGCAGCTCCCTGAGTATAGGGTCTTTGGAGCCAAGTCTCCCTGATACATTTTCTTTCCCCACACCACACAGTCGCTTCTGCATGTTAGGGGTTGGTATGTTTGGTAGAGTCAGATTGTTGGAAGCCGTTACATTGGAGTGGTGCATGGTAAGCCTGGATGGGCACCTCTGTCGTCGTAATGCGACCTCCAGAGCCAGACAGCGAGCATCACTGCCCTGTAGAGCAGAGCGCAGGTCCTCAACCAGCTCCCTCAGTGCCAAACACTCCGCTTCTGTCTGACCTAGAGATGGGAGAAAGATCCATTCATATTCCCTGATGTTTTTGTCCCCTGAGTTGTACCAGGACTCCTTCCTTATAAATGAATTCAGCGATGTATGCAGTAATTGAGGAGGCGACTGGACCGGGGTTAAAAGCCACAAGATAGTCGACTACCTCTCTACTTTTTGTGTCCTATGAGTTTAGAGGCAAGCTATTCTGGTGTAAGATAGGGGCGAGTAAAGTTTGCATGCGAGGACCATCTACTAAAGGCAAATTCTTACCTGACTCACTATGTAGTTTAGCAGAACGGTTGAGCGCCTTCGGTGCCGGCCTACTACCGAGATGGTTTCTTGTTAAGTCGAAGCTGACACATTTCCTCCGCCGTACCCGTGGCCACCGAACACGGATCTCGCGCTCGATGTGCTCGGTCTCTTCCGTAACCGGGAGGCGCATGACACCCAGTCCAGTCCTATCGCGCGCTCGGACGCGGAAATACCCGCAGAGCCGCGAATGGAAGTCTCTAAAAACAAGTTCGCGAGGAAGCCCAGAACAGATTCCGCGACCCTCCTCATCTACTACCTTCTCTCCATCCCTTGTCTCAATCTCTTCTCCAGTTATCCCCAGTACTGAACAGAGCAACTTGAAGTCCTCTGCCGAGATCACATCATCCTGGTTGGGATAAACCAGGTGGTGGAATACTTCCTGGAGGTATTGGTCGATCCCGGTGGCTAGGACTAAAATCTCGTTCTCCACGCCGGGGTCGGGGCTGTGATGGTGGGCCAGGGCGCTTCGCAGCCACTCGCTCTTGCGAGCAGGCCTAGGAGAGCACTGCAGAGATGGCATCGTCACTGTACCTATTGAGCTCTTCGTGCTGAGGACCAGTGTTGTACGTTAAATAAATTACAAAAGTATTTCCCCCAACGCGGCTAAAACATGTCCCGAGGTGCCATGAGAAAGTCTGCAATTGTAATGAAATGCTTGTCCCGCTTGTTCACTCACAGCAATACATCCCAAAAAAACGTCCCATACAAAAAGAGGTAGCTCATATATCTAACACCATTTGAAAATATAGCATTCAAGTCGTAGACAATTCAGTTGCACGGACACTCCTCTTTCAACAGCTCAGTCTGTTGTGCGCAAGGAGTATGATGGTGAAATTCGTCCCCACCCGCTGGAGTACTGGATGTGTGTGTGCAAGGGGATCTGTCACAGTGTGCTGGCCTACTACCCCCCCCAACACACACACACACACACCCACACAAATTAAATGATAGAAGAATTTGACTGAGTCATGAAGGCTAACAACCTGATACCCAAAAACCCAAAAGCAAAACTTATGCCTAACCTTAACCTAATCCTAACTCATTGACATAACTCCTAAGACCTAAAGTAAACTCAAATCCTAATTCTGAGCCAAATTTAAATTCTAAATTGAACCTCAAGATGAAGCTTAATGGTTAGTGAGGAGTGTCCAAATGGCTGCATGATTTTCCTTGGGTACTCGCTAAGATATGAAAACAGGAAAACACTACCACTTCAGGCGGACACCAAGCTCCTTGGAGCGGAAATACCTTTCCCCACCCTAATGGCTCCTCATCACACACCTGACTGCTACACAGATGCCATATAGGGTAAGACACACCCACGCCAGGGCATGAAAGCATGCACACGCACGCATGCATACACGCACACAGGTTTAACAATGTACAAGTCTGTGAGAGGTGAGTCATCTGTGGTAAACACATTCTTGGGAAGCACTCAATGACATTTCATTTCTTTTGTCTCATCACACATCTTAAGTCATGCCTCAGGATTCATATTTTATGCCTGGGTTTCAGTTCCTGGTGGAACATGGTTCAAGGCGACCAGTTGCCGTAACTTTAGGCATTTTCTGCATAAAGTTTGTTGAGGGTCATGTACTCAGTCATTCAAAAACCACTTGGTTTATATTTCTACTGTATTAATAAACCAAGGTTAACTGCTGGATCCTGCTGCTGGTCACGTCTCACCGTGAACAGGGGACGGCGGTCTGTTTTCTGGCTGTCCTCCTGGTCTGTTTACTGTTGTTATGTTTAATCTAGTGTGGGATATCAGAGCTCTGGTATTTCAGAGAGAGGGAAAAACACACACACACCAGCTATCACACAACCATCCACATTCAAATACATACAAACTTGCACACACCCATACACTTTTAAACACACACACAACTTCACTCAACCATTCACTTTTAAACACACACACACACACAACTTAACACAACCATCCACTTTTAAATACACAAATACCCATACACACCCATCCGCTTTCAAAGACAAACACACACCTAAACCTAAACGTGCTCATACAAAGACAAGTTCAACAAGGAAGTACTGAATATGGACATGTGAGTACATGATGATGCTATAACTCCATGTATTTCTCTGACTCTCTGCATCCTTGTCAAAATAGACAGACTCCAGTAACCCAGTCCACAGCCATTATCACTATACTGCAGCATGTCCAGCACCGACAGCACCCAGTACTGCTTCCCACCTCCCAGACATAAGGTTGTTTGACTTGACTGCAAAAACAATTACTCAGTGGTTCTTTGGGCTAGTTACGTGCTCTCCTTTGTGCGATAACTCTTTCATTCTGTGCATACAGAATGGAATCCCACACACACGCACACACACACACATACACGCATGCGCGCACACATGCACACACGCACACATATGCTCATTCTCACATAACAAGCACACCTATGCATGGTGATACTGCAAACACACACTTTTACATATCATATATTGGGTTCATGCTGTTTACTATCTGTTAGGTTAGTCCCCTTATCCACACAATGTATATATATATATATATATATATATATATATATATATATATATATATATATATATATATATATATATATATATACATATATAAGGAATATATATTTATTTATGTACAGCTCCGGAAAAAAATAAGAGACCACTGCACCTTTTTCTTTCCTTTCTAAAAAAGTTGAAAAGGAAAGTTTTGAGTGAGGAACAGAAGGATTCAATTTGCAGTGGTCTCTAAATGTAACCCTTCTTTTCCTCAAGCTTTCCTTTTTTGGAAAACAAAACAAAGAGGTGCAGTGGTCTGTTAATTTTTTTCCAGAGCTATATATATATATATATATATATAGGTATATAGATAGATAGATACTGTACAGAGAAGTCAGTGAGTGAGAAGTGGTGAGAAGAGAAAAGGAGCGGGATCTGCCTGTTATTAGGAGGACTTTCTAAGCCTTAAGGCTTGTTCTGATAAGATAATTACATTACTGTGCAGGGATGGGCTACTGTTCAGAACATACTCACACACACGTTTTTCTATAGTTAAGGATACATGAAACCTAACCTAAAATCCATGCTCACTATCCCCTTCCCATTACTTTATCCTCAATGCCCAAACTTACCCTAACCCATGACCTCACTGTATCCTTAACGTTATTAAACTAACCTTTATGCCTATACTTAACCTAGCCACATTGCCTACCCCTAAGCTAACCAGTAACCCCAGTTGTAACACAATTCTGAATTGTATATTTTATGCTAACCATAAGCCAGAAATCAATATTTTCCTAGGGGCAACATGCACAAATAACTAGTAGGGACCGGTTGTTTCAGGTTTAATTATCTTTCTGGGGACTTTAAGTTCTTTGGATCTCTCTCACTCAAACACATACACACACACACACACCTCAGGAAGGAGCTGGGGGGTTGTAACCCGGTGACTCTCAACCATCACTCATACCAGGCCAGCCCTCCTGAAACAACTTCTGTCTCTGTCTCAAACCCTGACCTCAGTTATGCAGGTCAAGTAATCCCGAACCCTACCTGGACGCACACACACACACACACCATATATACACACACACACACCATATATACACACACACACACCATATATACACACACACACACCATATATACACACACACACACACCATATATATACACACACACACACACACCATATATACACACACACACACACACCATATATACACACACACACACACCATATATACACACACACATACAAACCATATATACACACACACACACACACACACACCATATACACACACACAAACACACACACACACACACACAAACCCATACAGGGGACTCTACCTCGGAGGAACCCAGTGCTGATGTGTTGTCCAGCCCACTGCATAATCAGTCCATTCAAACCTGTAGTTGCTCAGCTGCTGATAAGGGAAAATAGGCCTGGGCTACCACTGTGAGGATGGATGGCAAACGGCGGGGGAGGGATGGCCGTTGCAGTGTGTTAGTGTGTGTACGTGTATGTATGAGGTGCAGCTGAGGGGGCTGGAGAAAGAAGCCTGCGGGGGCGGAGTCAAGGTTGACAGTGTTGACCGAGTGGGAGTTAAGTCTTTGTGTTCACTGCCATATGGACAACTGAGTTTAACAATGGATCAAGATATGCACACACATGGTCACCCTCATCCGCACGCATGCACGGACACACACACACACACACACACACACATTTGGAGATGCTTATCATTGTGTGTTGCAGGGGGTGGTGAGTTGCATTCAAAATGCAATTTTTGCTAAGCCCTAATGCCAACTGTAACTTTTACCCCAAAACCATAACCAAAAACACAAGCTTAACACTAATTCATTATTATAACATCCTCGTGGGGATTTTTCTTTGACATTTGAACTTGCTCCCTTTATTGGGATTCTTACATCGGAACCGTCTAAAATCAACACGTGATATGTAAAGAACTGAACTGAAACTCATAGATGTCCCCACAGTCACAACCAAGATGTTCTACCAATCTAACAGAAAAGGGGGGAGAAGAGGTAAATGTAATGGAAAAAAGAGGTGCTGTAGATTTCGTCATTAACTGTAAAGGCATTAGAGAACCGTTAATGTTTACTCTTGTTTGTAGGCTTTGCATTTACTTTTTGAGTACTGGTGTCTGTCAACATGAGGACTAAAGAAGTGTAAGTAAAGTCAAGGAAGCCATTTGAATGTTTGAAAATTAAAAGACCTGAATCTGAAACCTTGGGCTTAATCAAAACAGCAGTTTCATGGTAAAATTACAAAGAAGGAAAACACTGGTGAGCATGATAAGAAATACCTCTGCATTGGATTACTGAGAGAATGCTCACAATAATGAAGAAAAACAAACTGTCCAACATATCAGGACCAATCTCCAGGAAGTGTGTGTGGATGTGTCAGCCAATACTAGCTGATGTAGACCACCAGCAGAACCACAGAGTCCACACTGCAAAGGGCCAAACACTAGTTAGCACTGGAGCAGGCTTAGTTGTCTTCACTGATTATAATCTTTTGATAGAATCAGCAGAAAGAATTCTGAAATGCACAGAAAAAACTATTCCGCTGATGTACAAGCAAATGTTTCCAGACTCACAGGACAACACATAATACTCTCAACCCAGCTGTAATGCCATCACACTTAGGGATATTTTCTATTTACATTTAATTTACACATTTTGACATGCACTGTATATAATAAATAAATAAAACAAAGCACATTAGACAGAAGGAAAAGGAAAGGATGTATTTAATATATGGCAGAATGGCAGAGGATAAAAAGGAAAAGGTGAAAGATAGTTGAATAGAACCAGTAAGATACAGAAAAAAAGCATGGGTTGAGAATGTGATGAGAGAGGTGTGCTGGACAAAGGCAGACAGAAGGACTGATGACAAGATGTCACAATAAAAGTCCCAGGATCTGTAAGGTCCAGATGGCCTACACTGCCTGGCAGATCGGTTTAACATTAGCTGGCCAAAAATACACAATAGGGTGGCCTTACGTGTCAGACAGATACAATAAGACCTCTGTTGTGTAAAGGGTCTTGTTGAGACACTATACCATTAGACAGATTTTTATTCATTTCTATGCATTGTGTACCCAACTAATATGTAATAATAACTGATTGAACTTCTGTAGTAGTTTTTATAGAATCTCAAAGTGCTTGAATGGACAAAAAGAACCAACAAGCAAAAAAAAAGCTCTGGAATGTGTAAAATAGAGAGACTGCAACGGTGTGAACTGATTGTGCCCCAGTCAGTGAATGACCCAACCAATCCTGTGTGTGTGGCAGTTTTACGGTACGCTGATGGAAGGATGCCAGGGCTAATCATTAACTGAGCAGCATCTAAAAACCATCTGTCAACTAGACAATAGAGTTACATCTGTGTGTTTGCATTTGTCGGTCTGCCATTGAGTGATCATGTGAGCTTGCGTATGGGTGTTGTTTGTGTTTGTGTTTAAATGCCCCCTGTTGTATGACCGTATAAGTTTGTGTTTAAATGCCCCCTATAGCACAACTGTATGGGTTTGTGTTTAAAAGCCCCCGATATTACGACCGTATGTGTTTGTGTCATTCAAATCTGTGTTTTTGTGCCATTAAAGATTTTCCATAAGTTGTAACTTATTAGAACATGGGCAAACTTCCAGTACTTCCCAAATATTCCCATTCAGGCTCTCCGTCAATCAGTGTGTGTCAACACACACCTTGACATGACAAATTAGTTTAGGGTGTGGAGAGGAATAATTAAGTTTAGTTTGGAACGGAGGAGTTGATTCTGTGTGTGTGTGTGTGTGTGTGTGTGTGTGTGTGTGTGTGTGTGTGAGTATGTGTTTCTTAAGTATACATTGGACACAAAAATATCAGCAAACTGATATAAAACACTATTACTAATGGGGACGTTTTTCACTGTCCCCAATTTGAAAAAGGCAATTGTTTTAGCTTACAAGTTAAGCTAAAGGTCCAATTTGAAGTTAGGGTTTGTATTGGAGTCATACATTATTGTACCTATTAGGTTTTGATTTGAGTTTAGGCATTAGGTAAGGTTGGGTTAAACTTAGTGTAGGGTGAGTTTTAGGATTTTCAAAAACTGGATTCAACTTTAGTGTCCCATTTTGATAACTAAGTGTGAGTGTGTTTGTGTGGGGGGACTGTCAAAGAAAGAAACAGAGAAAGAGAATGTGTGGGAATGTAAAAAAACATTACTTCACGTGTTAGCTATTATTGAAACAATGGGTCTTTTTTTATTTGGGATAGGTACTGTATAGGGTAACGGTTCCTAAATGTGCACTCGTCGATTTCATAGTGCATTCCACAGTCATAGAATAGGATTAGATATAAGCAAAGCAGCAGATCGAGGCATGTACATACAAGTAGCTGGCATTATTCTCTCTTACAACGTGTACATGAACACTCATTCTATCCTGCTTTTCCTCATTCCCTCTTGCACTAACTAGACAAAAACAAGGTTGTAATTACAGTTCTACTTCTAAAGAGGGAGACAATGACAATCACAACACAGAACACAGTCTCCAGAGGTAATGACTTCTTCAATACGGAACACAGTCTCCTCAGGTAATGACTTCTTCAACACAGAACACAGTTTCTTCAAGTAATGACTTCTTCAATACAGAACACAGTCTCCTCAGGTGATGACTTCTTCAATACGGAACACTGTCTCCTCAGGTAATGACTTCTTCAACACAGAACACAGTCTTCTCAGGTAATGACTTCTTCAATATCGAACCGTCTCATCAGGTAATGACTTCTTCAATACGGAATACATTACGGACTGGGTATTCATTCTAAATGGATATGGTAAGGTTTGGCAAAGTCTCTCACAACATTTGGAGTCAAATCTGTTGCTCAACTGACCATTGACTATCCCTGTCCCTAACACCCTAGAAAACTGACAGTCTATTTACATGTGATCACCACTGTGGGCTTTGACATAGAAGGCTAATGCTTTTCTGTTGTCCAGAAGAACATTATTCAAATCATGTCAGTTATATAGATTGTGCCATGCCTCATATGAATCTCTGTCAAAAAAAGTCAAAAGGTTAAGTCAAAGGAGAAGGCCAATAGGTGAATTACAAGAGCAGCACTCCCCAGCTCCATATCTTTCAAACACACATGTCATTGTTTTCATTGTTTGAAACAGCTGTAAAAATCTTTTAACAAAAATGTTTCACAGAAACTCTCACAGATGGTAACACAAATCACTACATTTCTGAATGTTTTCTTACATAAACACAAATTCTATGAACTGTAATATTTTCAACAACCAGAAAACGATTACTATTTCTACATTGGCTTCTGCACTGAGTCACAAAATTGAAACAGCATTTTCATTTCAACAAGATTTCCGTTGCAGGTGGATAAAGCCATAGCCCAATGTCACAACCAACACTGGAGACTAAGCAATGCGCTGAAACAGAAAAGCTTTCCACAGTCTGTCCTCTATTACCGCAGATACAGTCAACTCAACTTTTTTCTCAGGTGATATCCATGAGGAATGGGTGGTGCTTGACTCAAATTTTAACCTGGAATTTTCTAAAAGGCTTTGGCATCTGGATTACAATTGGTATTTTTTAAAAGGCTTTGGCATCTGCAATACAACTGAGTGCTATGGTCAGATGATACAAACGTAGAGGCTTTTGGCCATGCACATCGGTGGTGGTGTTGGTGTCAAAACAAGCATGTGCCAAAAATAACCTCATAGGCTTACTAACAGAAAATGGTGGTAGACCTCAAATTTGCTGGAGTGAGCGTAAATGAGAAAGTATGTTGGTTATAAATATATAATATGTTTAACGTCCTATACAGTGCTATTACACTGAGGCTGTCGGTATTCGCTAGGCAGTGGTGGTACACAACACTTAAAATTGGAAAGCTAATACACATAATGAGTATATGTATTAGCCAATAGGGGGCGCACCCGATCACGTTATGGCAAACGTCTGTAACCAGTCATGTTGCACAATATTTTAGTAAAAATGACTAGGGATTTTCTAATCCAAAGCGTATCCTCGCTCAATGTTATTGAGGATGTACTTCTTATGTTGTCGATATTTCACGTTTTGGACTTGCTTAGACCTAATATAGTTGACAACGCTTAAGAAGTAAAAACATCTCCGCATCTCTACAATTTTTCGGCTCTACTCGGATATATTCGGCTTTAGAAAATGGGCGTGCTCCCTTCCGCGGTTGGAGCGGGTTGGAGAGCATGCACCGAGTAGGTCGAGCATCGGATGATTTCGTGAGGGCGGTACCAGGAGGAAATCGGGTTGTAAACTGGCCGGCTTCAAACCGAGAAGAACCTCACCGGCAGCTGCATCCGTGCGTATTCTTAGCTCTACTTTAACCACAGATAAGCCCTTGGTTTAGATAGTGTCGTTAACCAGTTACTATTTCTCTATATCATCCAGCTAACAACATTTTTGTGTTATATTTTCATGTTCTAAATTCCTGAAATACCAAGAGTTGGAAACGAAAAATAAGCAACATTATGGAGACCGAGATACACGTGCCTGTGGGGTCGCCGGTAATACCAAAATTCCCGATTTTTGTGGATGAGCATAATGTCACTGATGGTGCCATGAAGCTTGTAAAGCAGCTTCGGCCAGCATGGGAAATACACCATGTCAAGATCAAGGTAAGTTTGACATCTCCGAACTGAAAGGTTCGCTAATGCTAGCTATATAGCATAATGTAAGCCTTACATTATTGACCACATCAGGCCAAGTGGGACTCGATTTATTTCTGTTCTTGAGCATTTAAAAGATCGTTTAACAACTACTTGTTTTTAATTTAGCTACTTATTATTTTTTGGGATGGCGACATTTACACTTGTGTTATCCAGCTAGGTAACGTAAGCTAACTAACTAGCTGTCAGACGTGCTACGTCAGACCTGGGAGTAAAATGTAGCTAGCTCTTTGCATATCCTTTCAGAACCGGGGTTGGCAACTTCGGTCATGTTTATTTTATGCCGGTTGTTAATTGCATTGGTGTCCAAGATCAAAATTAATCCTGTAAAGAGATGGTAAAAACCCAAATGCGTTTATGTTCTATAGAGGTTTCTGCCCCGGAGTAATGACAGCTGTCTGCTGAGGTCGAATGACAGACATTTTCTATATTCTACGTGTACGTTTTGGTCATTTAGCAGACGACGTTTAGGGCTAAGTGAAGGGAAGGCATAGATTGCTCACCTTATTGTCTCTATGATTCAGACAATACGCTAACGATGCTGTCTTCCCCACTGTACTGCCTTCCACTGATAGAAATAAAGAATGGTCACCAGTAATGCTGAAGCCACATTTCAAGCAGTTGCATATTTGATGAAGACTTGTGGATAATATCCAGCTTCATATGTCTGACTAGCTGATGGTCAGGCTTCACTGATTTGGTCAAAAATTGCCAGCAGAATAATTCAAGACATCTTCCAGCCAAATGATAATTTTGTCTCCAAGCTAACTAGCCCAAGGATAATGTCAAAGTCCCAGGGTATCATATTTTCATGGTCCATTGTAACAGTCAGTAGCTTAGTTTGAATTCTTTATTAAAGGTACAATCAGCATTTGAAACAATGTCTATGTCCTGCCACATTTCTTAGTGAAATACAGTGTAATACAGCTGATCCTTTGCTGATTTTGTACGTTTGCCCACTGACAAATACATCTATAATTTTAATAGTAGGTTTATTTGAACAGTGAGAGACAGAATAACAACAAAAAATCCAGAAAAACACATGCTATAAATTGATTAGCATTTTAATGAGGTCAATAAGTATTCGACCCCTCTGTAAAACACGACTTAGTACTTGGTGGTAAAACCCTTGTTGGCAATCAGAGGTCAGACGTTTCTTGTAGTTGGCCACCAGGTTTGCACACATCAGGAGGGATTTTGTCCCACTCCTCTTTGCAGATCTTCTCTAAGTCATTAAGGTTGATGCTGACGTTAGGCAACTCAAATCTTAAACTCCCTCCATAGATTATTTTTATGGGATTAAGATCTGGAGGCTGGTTAGGCCACTCCAGGACCTTAATGTGCTTCTTTGTGAGACACACTTTGTTGCCTTGGCTGTGTGTTTTGGGTCATTATCATGCTGGAATACCCATCCACGACCCGTTTTCAATGCCCTGGCTGAGGGAAGGAGGTCCTCACCCAAGATTTGACCGTACATGGCCCTGTCCATCGTCCCTTTGCAGTGAAGTTGACCTGTCCCCCAAAGCATAATGTTTTCACCTCCTTTTTTGACGGTGGGAATGGTGTTCTTAGGGTCATAGGCAGCATTCCTCCTCCTCCAAACACAGTGAGTTGAGTTGATTTTGGTCTCATCTGACCACAACCCCGTCACCCACTTCTCTGAATCATTCACATGTTCATTGGTAAACTTCAGACGGCTTGTACATGTCTCCCTGCTCAAGAAAGCACCTTGTGGTCGCTGCAGGATATTAGTCCTTTACAGCGTAATGTGTTACCAATGGTTTTCTTGGTGACTATGGTCCCAGCTGCCTTGATCATTAACAAGATCCTCCATGTAGTTCTGGGCTGATTGTTTACAGTTCTCATGATCATTGCAACTCCACAAGGTGAGATCTTGCATGGACTCCCAGACCGAGGAAGACTGACAGTTATTTTGTGTTTCTTCCATTTGCAAATAATCACACCAACTGTTATGACCTACTAACCAAGCTGCTTGGTGATGGCCTTATGTAGGTCTACAATCTTGTCCCTGACATCCTTGGAGAACTCTTTGGTCTTGGCCATGGTGGAGAGTTTGGTATCTGATTGATTGATTGCTTCTGTGGAAAGGTGTCTTTTATACTCCCTTTAAGAATGTGCTCCTTAGCTCGTTACCTGTATGAAAGACACATGGGAGACAGAAATCTTTCTGATTTGAGAGGGGATGAATTACGTATTTCCCTCATTAAAATTGAATTCAATTTATAACATTTTTTACATGAATTTTTCAGGATTTTCTGTTGTTATTCTGACTCACTGTTCAAATAAACCTACCATTGAAATTAGAGACTGACCATTTCTTTGTCCGTGGGCAAATGTACAAAATCAGTGGGGATCATACATTCTTCCCCTCACTGTGTATTGTTATTCTATAGAGGTCTGATAAAATACACATCTGCAGCCACTATTAGATTGTATGTGTGTGTGTGTGTTTGTGTGCGTGAGGCATGTGTGTGTGTGTGTGTGTGCATGCGTACATCTCTACCCTAGCACCCTCCAAACTCCCGCTGCCCTGTGGCTGAGAATGTGACACTGTTTACCTCCATACACAGCTTTTCTCAATGGGAGCCAACCAAACGGTTTTGTCCCTAGAAGTCCATATAGCTCAACATCACCCCAGCCTAATTCCACAGGCCCCCAGTCATGGCCACATGCCAACTCTGAGAGAGAGTGAGAGAGGGAGGTAGAGAGGTTGTGGACAAACCAAGACACCAGGAGTACAGACAGGTGAGGGGACAGAGGCAGTGAGTGCTGGTAAACAGATACCTGGGAGACGGAAATAATCCGAGATGGAGAGCAAGGGACAGAATATTGTTGGAATTAGGGGAAACATGTTTACTGGAACACAGCACACCTGACTGAGCCATGTGGACTGAAGGGGGAGGGGCTCTCTAGTGTCAACTCCAGTGGCCAACATCCTGCCCTCTGTCCCTGAAAACACCAGAAACTGCCAACGTCAAGCCCTAGTCCCACTTTCTTTCTCACCTTTGACCTTAATGCCTCACAACTGCTTATTATCACATATTAAAGCCACCTGGCTTCATGCCTTACACATTGTAAACTGTTAGCTATCTTTTATCACAGAATGGACTTCCAAATGATTCATATGCAATTGCTGGACGTCTTTTGTAGTTCACTGTGATATGGTGTGGGTCTGCCAATTTTAAAGGGTATGTCGAATGTTTTACATAATCATATTAGAAAATGTCTGTTATATATTTGCAGTAGTCTAATAGTGGAATGCTAATGTTTCACCCAGAGCAGCAGTCCCGAGAAAGCCTCTTGAAGAGCAACACATTAAATCATCTAGCATTTCACAGCAAATCATAAAACAGCATGCAGTAATCTGTATGCCTCTCGCGTCAGCCAAAGTTTTCTGGGCTCCACCAGCCAAATGAACTTGGGCAAAAATAGGGTTCATGGTGGAGTTAGTTGTAAGATGGAAACCACAGTTCACTAAGAAGAGCATTCATTCTTGTGTTCCTGAAAGCGTCTGGATGATCCTCAATAATTCTGGATCAATGTTTCTTTAAAGAGATTCTGCGTGGAGGAGTGGGCTGAAATTACACCACGGCACTGGGATTGGGTGATCAATAACTACCGGAAGCGTTTGCCGTTATTGCTGCGGAGGTTGAACCAGTTTTAGAATTTTAGTGGGGCAATTATCTTTCCACAAAGTCATTGAGTGTTGCATAACTTGACTAAATGTAATGTATTTATTTTAACTCGGGATGCCTTTTGATCTTTATAAGGTCTGATAACATTATCTGCCAAAAATATATAGGAAAGCAAAACAAATCTAACGGGCAAATACCTTTTCACCATACTATATGTTTATCTAGTTTTTATGTGTGCTGGTTGACCAAAAGTGCAACCTAATAGTAGTGGAACTCCCATTTCAAGTGGAAGTGCCAGTTTTATGGTGAACATTCAGTGGATTTTTTGTCCCATTAATTTCAATGTGTTTGTGTCCATCATAAAACAAACTTTACCTTCAATCATGGGGGAGAGTTGGCTTGACTGCAAACTGCAGTTGCTGGTACACATGAATACATTCTATACTGGCGTTCATTGGCTTCGTGCCGCGGTTTCGAGCCAATACTGTCGACATGCCGGTATGCGCGGTGCATTGTTGTGGGTATGCGTAGACTGTCATGGGATGAAAAAATGCATTCACAAAAGCATTGCACATTTTGTGTGGTCATAACACGGCACCCGCGTGCTAATCTGGTCAACCATTCCAGGAATGTCAGCTATGTAGGGGTGGGTGGCCCCGTTGGCCAGAGCCAGTGTTCAGCTGTAGTCCCCCAGTGGTCTCTAGCTGTGGTATTGATGTCTGGTGTCTGACCAATCACTAATCCAGATTTTCTGCATTCCAGACAGCTTGAATATGGTGAGGCATTATTCATTGGGTGCATCTCAATGGTTTGCACTGATTGGAATGGAAGAGTAAATAAAGCCATGCTTGAATACATTTGCAGACTGTCGGTTACTGTGGACCTGTACCCCTACAGTAGTGCCATATCAATATCCGTTTGAGAAGAAAGACAGTGATAAGGAAAGATTGTGACGAGTAAAAAAATCTATTGAAGTTTGTAGTTTGTCTCAGAATCAAAGACCTCCTAATCCACAGTGCTTTGCAAGCCAAGTTATTAACTTAATACTTATTGTATTCCTCACATTTCTTCATTAACATTAATCATTGTAATTTCTGCTTGAAGTCACGAGATGCAGCAGACATTTTTTGATTATTGTAGTATAAATAAATTTAGTCAAACGTTTCACCTGATCAGAAATATTATCCAGATTTACTGTATATCGTTTAAAATCTATCAATTACCAAGTTGGACTCTTTGGGTGAATTCTTTGGGGGGTGTATTTTACAAGAGTACGTTCCACGTGGATGTTGGGCAGTGCTGAAGAGGGGCCATAACCCATTTGCAGTGGGTTGAAAGGTGGTACATTCATGCTGTGAACAACATTCTAACTCACTCCAAAGTGATTCTTTTGGGTTGGGGTCTAGAAATCATGCAGGCTACTCGTGGAAACGGAATTCAGCAACACTACAGACTTTGTGCCAATGGGGCGTTATCCCGCTGGATGTGTCCATCAGAAAGGGTAGGATGTACCCATGAAGGGATGCACCTGGCCAGCAACAATGTTCAGTGACACAGCTGGTAACAAGGGACCAAACATGTGCCAGGAATACAGCCCTCACAAAACTTCCGCCTTTAGCCTGTAGTGTTGACCCTAGGTAGTTTGGGGCCTAGGACTCCTGCTGCGTCCGCCTGAACCTGCCGTCGGCCACGCACTGACCCTGCCGTCGGCCAAACCCATGACCCTGCCGTCGGCCAAACCACACCCTGACCTTGATATCAGCGTGACGCTAATTGTCCAGTGTTGGTGGTGATTGCTCGCCGACCGGAGGTGTTTGGAGCTCTGTTTTAGCTGATAGGAGTGGAGCCTGGTTTGGTTGTCCTCTGCAAAACTTTTTTGTGTTCCATGATGTTGATGTGTGGCCCTCCTACATGATTCTTGCCAATCTCCTTCAAACTCTCATCAACAAGCTTCTTTTGCCCATTTTTGTTAAACACATGTTGGGCAATTCTTGACTGTTAGGGTCGAACAATATTTGTATATTATTTTTACCGACCACATGTTCACCATTTTAAAACATGCATTTTTGAATAATTGGCACACTAGGCTATGTTTTAATAATTAAGTACATGCTTTGAACTTGTCTGATGCTTTAAATGTGCACAGAATAATGATATATTACAAATGACTTAATGAGATTCAAGGTTGTTAGGAGCAGTCAAGATTACAAGACCTGACCCTTCACCGACTTTAAGTCATCTTGTATTTTTCTATTAATGCCACGCATACACATAATTGCTGTCACTGGTCAAATGTATCTTGTAATTAGGCTGCCATAAAGGGCAATGTGTTTATTGCGGGCCAGCTCTTCAGTGGTTTAAACAACAGATTGCGACACAGCAGGTATATTTGGAACCTGAGCACTAAAAGCCACGGATGTGTTTCAGACTGTCTAAATCCACTGGCCCAAGATGCTTTTATTGGCCTTGGGCCAGTGAGACATACTTATTTGTTGGACCCTGCTGTGACTCACACAACCATGTCCTTGTCATCTAGACCTACTATTGCTGATAGTGTTCCTGGCAAGGACAGGCTTATGCTCAAAATGACCTAGTTACAGTAAACTGGAGTGGATTTCGCACAAGTCTCCGTGCCTGACCCTGCTGGCCCGACCTCCACAGATGACGGCACTGCTGATGCGTTCTTTTGGCTTAATTAATAACCCTCCGATTCTCTCTTTCACTCTCCCTTTTTGTCCCTTTCTTACTCTCTCAGCTCTTTACTGATGGGACCACTAACAAACTGGTGGGCTGTTATGTGGATGCCAGTCCAGAAGATGTGGTTCTGGTGCGGGTATATGGGAACAAGACAGAGCTGATCGTTGACCGAGACAATGAGCTTAAGAGCTTCCAGGTGAATGCATTCTTAAACGGTTTCTGGTTTTCAAACACACACACACACACACACACGCACGCTGTTCACACTCACACTTCAGACCTTTCAGTTGCTGCCCAAGCTACTTCCTGGTTTGCGGTGTCTAATCATTTTGTGTGTGTTCCCAGGTGCTGCATGCTAACGGCTGCGCGCCGCGCCTCTACTGCACCTTCCAGAACGGCCTCTGCTACGAGTTCATGCAAGGGGACGCTCTTGGAACACAGGATGTCAGGGACCCTACCCTACTCAGGTGAGGACACGGTACAGTCCAACAGTGACTTCTTCCAACTCAGGTGAGGACATGGTACAGTCCGACAGTGACTCCCTCCTACTTAGGTGAGGACATGGTACAGTCCGACAGTGACTCCCTCCTACTTAGGTGAGGACATGGTACAGTCCGACAGTGACTCCCTCCTACTCAGGTGATGACATGGTGCAGTCCAACACGCATCCCATCGGGCCTCTTGCTGAAGTGTAGTGGAGTAGTGATGATTGCCCTGGGACTGTTCAGTCTGTAGACAGACCTGTGTCATGTTAGCACCATGGAAATAGAACTAGAGGTCAAATAACAGTTTATACATTATTCATTATCCAAGCTGAATTCTGGACACAACATAATTCTGTACATATTGAATGAGCTTATGTGTATTCCATGTATACTATTGTACATTATTTCCCTCATAATCAAGAACTGGTAAATGGTAGCGTACTCTGTTCAGTAGTGTGTAATATTGTGAGATTGTTTTCAGATTTTAGGTTTAACCAGGCTGTGTGGAGGAAGTGCTACTTTTTGTGTCCTTCACGTGTCCTTGTGTAAATGACATTTGAAATGTTTGAATCCGTTATAATGCGATATGTGGATTAAAATAATGTATTTAATGTTTGTCCTCCTCAGACTAATCTCCAGGGAGATGGCTCGTATCCATGCCATACATGCCCACAATGGCTGTATCCCTAAACCCAACTTGTGGATCAAGATGAGGAAATATTTCTCTTTGGTTGCCACCGAGTTCACTGAGCAAGCCTCGAATGTCAGGTTAGAAGAACCTATACTTACAAAAACACCCAGGTTTATATTTGAACCGCACCAATTTAATTGGGGTGGTTCAAATATAAACAAATGAAAATCAATTGTAGATCATTTAAATGTTGTATTATTGTTATTAGTTTTGTCTAACTCTAGTTTTCGCTGAGAGAAAAGGCCATTAACAGCTCTCCGCAGCCTTGTGACGCCTTAACAGAAGGCATGTTCATGTAAAGCTGAGCAAACAGTGCTGAAATCATAAAACTGTGTGTATGTTTGGGATAGTTTGGCCGGCTACAATTTTATTCATAAAAGTTTAATTATTTGTGTCGGCCAAAAGTAGCTATTGGCTAACATACAGACACAGTGGCTCCTGTTTGTCAATATGGTCTATCAGGTTGTAATGATCATACTCCTGGCAGCTGCCTCCTGTCTGTTCTCTGGTTTTCTGCCTGGATTACTCTGTCCCTTCCTCTGGTTATGAAGTCCTGTATAGTGGCGGGGAGTTAGTGGTGCTCCCAGATACAGTGGTACATGTGGATTAGGGAGCCTCAGGCATGCACAGGGATAACAGATGTTTGCTTACCACTTCCAGTTCATCAGCCAGCCTAGAACACCTGGGTTAACGTAGCACGCTAATGCATTCAGTCAGCCTGCCCACTGTATGCGCACGCACACTCGCAATGCAACCCTCACACACACCCGTGACCTGAGACTCAACTCTGCCTCGGCAGGCAATATCAACTAGAAGCTTCTTCCTTGCAGAGGGTGGATTCTGGTTGTTAGTACCCAGCCAACAGGCAGGGATCTTGGGCAGACAGGGAGAAGAGGGCTGGGTGAGGCCCTGGGGCAGTCCCGGGGTAATAGGGGGACGGTCCCGGGGTAATAGGGGGACGGTCCCGGGGTGGTAGGGGGGCGGTCCCGGGGTGGTAGGGGGGCGGTCCCGGGGTGGTAGGGGGGCGGTCCCGGGGTGGTAGGGGGGCGGTCCCGGGGTGGTAGGGGGGCGGTCCCGGGGTGGTAGGGGGGCGGTTCCGGGGTGGTAGGGGGGCAGTCTCGGGGTGGTAGGAGGCAGTTGGCTACTAATATCAACATCAGTACAGCCAGTAGTAGCTGTTACTAAACTAGTAATGGAAGAGTTGCGGAGTATAAATGTTAGTCATTTGTCCCCTTTCCCCCCCATCCTCTCCTCAGGCTAACTTTGGATTAGCCTTTTAAGCCCATTACCAGTGGAGAGTGATCAGTTTGTTGTGTGAGACAGCCTTTCCCCTCAACACTGCTAAATTGGGCCAAACTGGATCAATGCTCTCAGAGGGTTGTGACGTCTGTGCAGTTTAACAACAGTCATCAATGACACATGACCTATCAGAATCCTCTGCAAAGTGAGCCCCATAGATCCACATTCTCAATAACTATGTAGGAAAATGGCAATAATCACCCGGCACACATTGAACGTTAGGCCATTGCATTTTCAGATCATATTAAAGGAAGGGAAATCGAGGCAGAGAAAGGGATCTATGTGTAGCGGTGGTGTAAAGTCACTGACTTCCAATCTCTTCTGATTACGTTCGTAGCAGCACCTTGAAAACAATGTCTGTCCCACTCTTGTAACAGATTTGTTTCAGCCACTAAATAGGGACAGCGTACTGAAGGTTTATTTCTCAATGGCTGTGAATGTGGTGTGTCCCCCCCCCCCCAGGATCCAGCAGGAGGTGCCTAGCCAGGCGGTGTTGGAGGAGGAGATGGCCTGGATGAAGGAGCACCTGTCTCAGCTGGGTTCTCCCGTGGTGCTCTGTCATAACGACTTGCTATGCAAGAACATCATCCACAACAACAAAGAGGGTGAGACAGGACAGCATCCACAATATCATCCACAGCGTAGCCTAATGACATCCTCCACATGTTGCTGACCGTCCGGTCATTTCCAGGTCATGTCCGGTTCATAGACTATGAATACTCCAGCTACAACTACCAGGCCTTTGACATTGGGAACCACTTCAACGAGTTTGCAGGTACAAGGTGTGTGTGTGTGTGTGTGTGTGTGTGTGTGTGTGTGTGTGTGTGTGTGTGTGTGTGTGTGTGTGTGTGTGTGTGTGTGTGTGTGTGTGTGTGTGTGTGGTCTAATTAAAAACCAGAAAAAATGTGACTCATGTGCAGGTCCCCACGAGGCAAATGTCAGTTTCTGGCTCAGAGTTTAGGTTCAAACTTACAATTCATTTTAGAGTTAGAATTGGGGTTTCTCTAAGGTCCAGGCATTGT
>JACXGJ010008324.1:0-27557 GCA_016801105.1 Esox niger | reverse complement strand
TGGAGGCAGGTGTTCGTTATTGCCTCCAATTGGGGAACCTATTTATGTTGAATGTTTGCACACGGATGTGTGTTTCATTTTGGTTGTTAGCCGTAGGCTATATTTCACCCAGTCTTAGTGTCTGCCTTCAGTTTGTTCTTTTGTTTCTTTTGTCCATTAAAGTATGGATCATTATCCAAACAGCCGTTCTGCCTCTGCTTTTCTGTCCACATACCCCGGACACTATGACAATGGGTTACATCTCTATTTAGTCACTTTTACCTTGTATATCGTAAAAGTGACTAAATCCAGCTTGTATGTAACACTTAGTCCAACTATTACACTGTGCTTTTGGCTCACTGACATCTTCTCATTTGCTGATTAAAGGAAACAATATATTCTGCCACAACTCCTAGTCAGAGGCATTGTTTTTTCTTTTTCTTTTCTGCACTAGCGACTTCTGCGGATTGCCCCTACATTTCCCAAACAATCAAGCCCTGTTTAAGTTTGAAAATGGAGCTTGTGCGATGAAAGTGTATAGGCCTGGGTAACTGGTAGTACACTCTATAGAAATTAGTGCAATTTAGTCTCCAAATCACATGTAAAGCAAGGACTTCATTAAATACAGTCCAGATCTAAAATGTACCATACTCAGCTGGACCCCTCGGCATTGTCTGTGTGCTGTGACTGGGATTTGAACACTTGAATGCAGTAACAAATTTATAAGGGAGTCTGCATCTTTTGAGGGCCTACTGTAAGTTTAGCATTTTAAACTGCTTGTATGAAACAGATATGGGAAAACAGCATTGTATACACTGGAATATATTAAGTCCACTTTTCTAAGTTGAGAACTTGAGACATCTTTAGGCTGGCGAAGTATGGTCATTGAGGGAAGAGTTTTCCATAACAGCCTGGCTTTAAGTCTTCAATCTTGAGTTAGTATGTCATAAAGCAGACAACTCACATTGCAATCCATCACAGCAAAAGGAATACATTTAACGACTCTAAACTTTCCACATTTTTAACCCATTATTTCTGGAGTATTCAGAAGATTATCTTCTGAATACCAGCAGACAAATTGTAGTCATCTGCTGGCTCTCTGGGCCCAGATTGATTTGGTTACTGTAACCAACACCTCTTCTCACTCTTTCTCATTATATCTCTGTTTATTTGAATTGTCTTGACTCTAACAGATCTTTGTATGGGAAACATAAGCTAAATTGATTCTCTTTCTACAAGCTGACTAGCATTGCATGAATGACATGTTTGTGGTGGTCAATCACTGCTAATCAGTTTGTCTACTCTTCTAATTTCCCTGGGTTACATTTATAAGAAAATATCTGCTAGTATTGGCTGGCTGGCAGATTTTTATTTTCTACAACTGTCCATCAGATTGATTGTCTTTTTATATCGATAAACATTGGTGTGCTTTTGCAGACGTTTGCTGATGTTGTGAGGTGGGGTTTGGCGAGTGCCTTTCTTGTTGTTTGAACTTGTTATGAGGACAATGAAAGCCCCTCCTGTGGTGTGCCTATGGGCCAACGATTGTACTAGATTTACTATAAGGAATGCGTTCCAATGCGCCCATAATTGCAGCTTGTGTTGAATATATTCCATGCCACATTGCTCCCTCCTCACTCAGGAATACTGTGTAGGTAATAAAGAAATTCATCTAAAATACATCTAAAGCACTTTCATACCTCTGTATTGCACTGAACATCGTGTAAGATAACCTTAGATGAGTGACAAACAAGAGGGCTTCGATTCACGTCCTGAAATGGAAAACCCAATTAAGAGAAGCAAAGTTATACACAACCTAAAATGTCTGTCCTCTGATATTATATTATTGTAATTAACACATCCGATGACTCAGTCTAATGGAAAAGGATGTAGATGAATTCTAGAATACCACTGTACCCAATTAGATTGAGGTCAACTTCCAGAAGACTTGGAAGAGTCATCCAGGAAATATATCCTCCCAAGCACATCCTGCTTATCCCAGTTTGTTCAGCCAATCTTAGAGACTTGGAGAAGAGCACTCTCTCTGGTCAACAGCCCCCTAGCGGTCAGGGGCCCTAAGCGACAATTTATGTATCTTATGCATACAACCGACCCTGTCTTGTTTCAAAAACTCCCAACAGGCTGCTGACAGTTGTCGTTCAGGGTTGTTTTCCACTCTGCATGCCCAAGCAGGAAGCATGCAGGCTTCAGTGAGTCGCTAGAAAGCACTGAGTCAAGCAAACCTCTGCTGATGTCTGCCAGTGTCTATCCCCACACTCTTGGGTGATGGCTGGCCAATACAGGTCACCCAAAACTGCCACTGGTTGGTAGAAAGCATAACCTTTTCCCATATAGACCAGTCAGTTTTCAATTTTCAGTTTTCAAAAGTTAGCTGCTGATATTTAGTAATGTATGTAAAATAGTGTGTCTACAGATTTGCTTGGGAAACCCATCATTTATCAGGGAATGTAGGGAGAATGACTGTGAAAATTTGGCTGTGGGTTTCTTTGTTTTAAGTCACTAACCCCAGTTGGGTTCAGCTACATATTTTATGATTTGAGGAAACTCAAATGTATACTTTTCTCAGTTAATAGCTCCCTCTTTAAAGGGGCTGTCTCATTGCAACTACTCCCACTGGATACAGGAAAGTAGAAGATTACCCTAAGCCTTTCTCACAGCTCTTCAGAATTCACTTGGGATAATGTGTGTGATGGTACGCTAATTGAACTGACAACCTCTGCTAGCTTTGCTGACACATCGGCTGCTTGAAGGACTAACTATATAGTGCTAAGTGATCAGGAAATCTCAGTTGATGATGCCTTCCTGTTTGCTTAGGTGACACTAACCCACTTGCATTACCCATGGGGTTTACTAGCTCCTTGTCGAGTGGCACACTGTAGACTTTTTTTTACAAAGTCCTGAAAACTGTTTCTTGAACGTTCCAGACCTTGCAGCAATGT
The DNA here is from genome assembly GCA_016801105.1 of Esox niger. NCBI lineage: Eukaryota > Metazoa > Chordata > Actinopteri > Esociformes > Esocidae > Esox > Esox niger. Next base: position 24,618 of record JACXGJ010008324.1, on the reverse strand, counting down.
AAGCTAAGCAGCTGTGTCACAAAGCCTGGGGAGAACGCCAGATTTTCTTGATGTTTCAAAAGGGATGTGGCCATCTGTCATTTCAGGCAGTCGTGTTACAGATACCGAGGTGGTGAGGCAGCACAGTGACCTGCGACACATCCTTCCAACTTGAGTTCCAGCATTGATACAGTGACTCACTGGAGGCAACTCATCATCTTGAGAGATTGAGCAGAGTTGATCTAATGAATATAATGATCTGGTATCTGTGCAATTGTAGACAAAATCATCAGGCTATTTTTTATACATTTTAAGCAACATATTGTAAAACAGTAGTGATTGGATATTACTCTGCAATGTAACATTGTTAAAACGGTTGGTCATTTGCGTGTAATCTTGTAGTGTGAATAAAAGGGTTTTGGATACCTCCCGGAACACATGCCTGAATAAACACATGCAGCTGGGCACAAGGATTTTTATTTTTATTAGACTTTAACAGTGTTTTCACACCTCTTTGAACCTCTTGGGTATTGGTTTATGTATGCTATAACCGATTTGGGATTATAAAACTTAATTTAAATGTTTTCAGTGTTTCAAAAGTAATTTCAAAGGCTTGATATAAATCAAAACATAACCAGGAGCAGTTTAGTCAGCCCTGGTCTTCAGTACCAACATGATGCGGTACAAGCCCACAACTAACACTCAGTACATGCAACAAATCAAGGTCTTAAATAATCTGTGTTTTTGATCACCTACATGCAGGTTTGGTAGTGCTGTAATATACATGTGGATACATGTTTTCTGTGGCGCGCCGGAACTAGGTGATGATTTTGAACACTGGTCCAGGAGATAAACCAGAGCACTAGTTCAGGAGATAATCCAGAACACTTGTTTAGGAGATAAACCAGAACACTGGTTGTGGAGATAAACCTTAACACTGGTCCAGGAGATAATCCAGAACACTGGTCCAGGAGATAAACCAGAGCGCTTGTTCAAGAGATGTACCTAATTAACACTGGTCCAGGAGATAAACCAGAACACTGGTCTAGAAATAAACGAGAACACTGGTCGTGGAGATAAACCAGAACATTAGTCCAGGAGATAAACCAGAACACTGGTCCAGAAGATTAACCTGAAAACTGGTTCAGGAATGTAACCATTTTCTTAAAATACAGAACCAAGATTAAATTTATTCTTTGTCATTCAAGAATTAGGATTGCTTAACAACCCTCTCAGAATGCAGACCAAAGAATTGATACAAGCAGTCCACTTAGAAGTAACTCAGCAATGAAAAGAAGTGTGGGCATCAGTGGCGTAGCTGTCGGGGGTGCAGGGGGTGGTGCCGCACACGGGCCCACGGTGGGTGGGGGGGCCGTGCTTGGCCGGTATATTAAATATTGCTGTGTATTTATATTTTATGTCATGTTGTTCACATTCGGACTTTGGCTGTGTGGTTAATCAACGTCAGGATCGACATTACCTCCATATATACCACATCATAGTTATACAGTATACCACATTCGGTCCGGTTCTGGTCCAATTCGTCTTTCTTGATGCCTTACATGGGCAACGTATCCTTATGCCTCCATGCAAGAGCGTCTTCGAAGCTGGAGATTTATTCAACACACGAAGAGGGTGACTTTTACACCCCACATGTCCATTTTAACAATTTCCATCTTCCATTTTCCCCCATATTCCTAAACCCAGATACCTACCCTAGCCTTTAACCCTAACCTCTAAATTATGAATTGCCTTTAGTCTCCAGGGAACTGACAAAATGTCCTGACAAGGTCAAGTCTTCATTGGTTCACTATCCTTGTTGGCATTTTTGGTCCAATCCAGGTTTGATAATATCTACACGCAAACACCCAAACTCTCCATGCTTCATTTAGCCTCCTAAATCCTTTTTCTTTTGGCTTTGTTCTCTCTTCCTCTCCTGAACAATATGTTTGGCATCATGTTAGTATTGGTTCCTGACGGAGCTGACAGAGCACAGCCAGAGAACACATTAAAGGTTTTATCACAACAAAACAGTGTGGGTTCAAACATAAAATGCTGTGTGGGTTCTGGCTTAACAAGACTGTTGGTTATTCATAGATCACACCTCTGTCACGGTCATATTAACGGCAATCATATATGACCAGAAGTTGAACTGAGGTGAATTACTGTTTAGTCCAAATTACACTGTAGGGCTTGGAAAAGCCGCAACAATGCTGGAGTTGGCTCACATTTACAAAAGAACGATGTTACCCTCATCTATATAATACATTTTACTATAAACACAAAAACCCACTAGACAACACACACAAACACACTCACACACAAATACACTTAATTCCAACACTTACACCAACACACACACACCCACACATTTGTGCATTAATTTAAGTTAAGCATTATGTAGGGAATGGAGTGTACTAACTCGGACAGACTCGGAGAGCATTTCCAATACTGGTGTCATAATGACATCAGCTGGATATTACCCAGCTTCATTCATCTTGGCGAATGTTCGAAATGTACAAAATAATGGAATGTGAAAAGTTCTTTAGGACAATGGCAGAATGGAGGCCAAGACATTGGCTAACGTGAATTTTCCTTGGCAGAAAAAACATATGTGACATTCACAACCTTTTGACACTGGTCATATCTTAACAAAATCTTAGAATCCTTTCCTGACTTTTTTGGCAAGCAAGCAAGTTCATTTATATAGCATAATTCATACATAGAAGCAATTCAATGTGCTTTACATTGAAAATAGAAATAATGCAATAGAATCAAAACGGTCAGATCCATCATCAGTAGATTGTTACATTTACACAGAGGTTATTCCTCTGACAGCACCAGAACTTGCATTACAACATACAATTCTTACCAGTCTGTGGCTCCTTAACCCTCACTGATGTAGTAGGATAGAATCATGTGACACTTTCATGTTCCAATTCAACTTTGGTTGTTCTTAGGGTTTGGAGGTTTTGACCCGTAGTGTTTTTCCTCACCAAATATCAAATACACCATAGACATCATTTTTTAACCCTTGAAAAAATGTGACTGCACTTCTGGTTCAGGAACGATTACAATTCCTACCAGGTCTTTTGGAGAGCTCAGCCAACAGAGAAGGTGCGAAAGGATTCAACTGGAGGAGCACATATTCCACCACTGACAAAAGCAAAATAATATTTCTGTGGCAGTTATGCCTTTATTGCTGAAGACAGTGGGGGGAATTTCGAGTAGTTTTAGCGAAAGAGCTTTGGACCTGCTTTATACCCATGAAGCAGCAGCACGTGCATCGGAGGCAGCAGAACTCTTTCCATCTCTAAAGAACAGGCGCATCGGAGGCAGCAGAACTCTTTCCATCTCTAAAGAACAGGCGCATCGGAGGCAGCAGACCTCTTTCCATCTGTGAAGAACAGGTGCATCGGAGGCAGCAGACCTCTTTCCATCTGTGAAGAACAGGCGCATCGGAGGCAGCAGACCTCTTTCCATCTGTGAAGAACAGGTGCATCGGAGGCAGCAGACCTCTTTCCATCTGTGAAGAACAGGCGCATCGGAGGCAGCAGACCTCTTTCCATCTGTGAAGAACAGGCGCATCGGAGGCAGCAGACCTCTTTCCATCTGTGAAGAACAGGTGCATCGGAGGCAGCAGACGCATCCAGATTGTTGAGCTGTAGGTGACTGAACCTCTGCTCATCAGATCACCAGAAGAGTACCCCATCCTGACAGATTGGCAGGGTGTTACTCAATGTAGGATTTTCCATCATTTTTCTGCCGTATTATTCTTTCAGTCCAGCCAGAGCTGCACAGTGTCACGAAATCTGAGACTATACTGAAAGAATAATATACAGTAGAAAAATAATGGAAAAACTTAAAACATTACACAAACAAGGGCTTTTGGGGTATGTGTACACATTTTACTATTCTGGCAGGGAGCACTAATCCAAGAAAAGTATAATCGTTCTTACACGACCTTTAGGAAAAATACTGATTTTGGCAGGTCTCTTAGATTTATAAATACAGGCCAGCTAATAGAGCCCAGAGTCCAAACTAATGGTTAGAGTCTCCCTTGTTTTATTATTAATCTGATTAGTCCCTGTGGATTTATAGTTTTTAACTAGTATATGTTTTTATTCTATTGTATATTGATATTTTCCCTTTTTCTTTGTAAAGCACATTGAATTGCTTCTCTGCATGAATTGTACTATATAAATAATCTTGCTTGCTTGCATGCTAGGGTAAAGCTACCAATGATCACATTCTAGATACTTTGGTTGTGGGTTTGTGGATTGTCTTGTGTGTCACTGATGTGTGTCAATTTCTTACACATAAAGTCAGGTCCCAGAATGAGCCAGAGCAAGAGACAGAAAGAGAGACAGAAGAGAGAGACAGAGAAGAGAGGGAGAGGGATAGGCAGAGGAGAGAGGGAGAGACAAAGGAAAAAGAGAGAGACAGGGTAGAGAGAGAGAGAGAGGCTGCCTGACTGGACACCAAGGACTTCATTAATGCTGGCTGCAACTAAAGTGTGTCACATAAAAGCTGTTGAACACCAATCAAATGTGGACCTGTCTGTTTTCAGCTTGTTTATTTTTTGTTCGTAGTTCATTTAAAAAAATCTCAGAAATCTGCATTTTATAATACATTGTAGAAATCGGTGTCAGCAGCAGGTTGCCAAGCAAGTGAGATCCATTGTCCCCTCTCATTTGGATCACAGAAGTCCCCTCTCATTTGGATCACAGATGTCTTCTCTCATTTGGATCACAGAAGTCCCCTCTCATTTGGATCACAGATGTCTTCTCTCATTTGGATCACAGATGTCTTCTCTCATTTGGATCACAGACACCTGTTTGGTTTTTATTACCTCGCCTGTTCCCCTCATCACTGGCCCTTTATCATTTCCTCTCTTCCTAGTGTGTCTTGTCGGACACATGCCGTGCGCAACGGCTGTACTGTCTTGTCTTGATGTTCAGTGTTTATTTTGTTCTAGTTCTTTTATTTATTGTCCTCTGTTCTCCCGGCACATGATGCCATCTCCTCAGTGTTACAGCCAATGACAGACAATCCCAAGTACATTTTATTTCCAGCCTGTAACGCTGAAATATTCAAGCCCTCGGGTTGTGAATACTTTCAATCTGTGTCGAATGGCGTCAAAATAAGCACATTTCTGAAGAAGTGAGTCATAGTTCTTCATCAGTTTCAACAGAGGTGTCCTAGCCTATCTGGATGAGGAATGACTGATCAAGGTCAACGTGTGCCATCCTTTTCTTCCACATTTATTTGAGAAATGCATGATGGGAATATGACTAGAAAGTGACCTATCAGAGTGAATAGGCGACATAAATACTGTGCCAACCTTCATGCTCAATACTAAGTCAGCTGGCATTTGTTTGTGTGTGCGTCTGTGTGTTTGTGTGTAAGGAAGAGTGCATCTGTGTGTGTGTTTGTGTGTTTCATCTTTTGGCAGGATGACCACATTGGTTCCAGAACCGTATGGCTGCTGGCCTACTCATACCACTCCATTCACAGCACCTTTGGATCCCTGTGGTCTCTGTCCTTCACATGTCTTCATCTCTTGTCTCCTTGGTGTCCAATTCTGGAGGCGATTCACAACTGCATGCAGACATAAACTGAAGTCTTAATTTTTCTTTGGAACTGGTGCAAGCTGGATGATGTTTGGTGGCACCAATGCTTGACACTCAAGCCAAGTAAGTACTGATTTGTTCTTGTTTGGTGAATTATATGCCAGTCTGCTACATTAATGCTGTGACACATCAACATTTGCCCTGTGAAATAGACACTTTGTTCAAATTGACACGAACCCCGGAGTCCACATTTCTTATTACTTATACACTGTTGAGAGGTTTTGGAGACAAAGCATATTTGTTATTGGGTAATGTCAAGTAAACTTGAAAATGAACTTTAACCCTGTCAATCCATGAACCCAAGCTAAAAAATAACAACAACAAGTCTGTTACAAATTTAATTGATTTGCTTGTCCTGCCTCATATTTGGCCTCACATGAACATATTTGACTACTTTAATTAATTTAATTCAGAGCTGGATTACAAGACTGTTTGACATAAAGAGATGCATTCAGAGTAGTGTAGAAGCTTTATTTTCCCCTAGGGGCAATTTGTTTTGTTCAAATGTTTTATTAATAAAATGTGATAAATTATATTAGCCCAAAAATATCCTGAAACAATGAACATAAAGACATCCTTTCAGTACAGACATGGTTGTGAACTTACACAGGGTTATAGCCAGGGCTTGCTGATATTTCCTATGATCTTCTACATATTAACACCATACCATCCATCTAGTGGAAAAAAGTATAACTAAAGAAATACCCTTGAATTAGTAGTTGTGTGTAAAAAGTAGAAGGACTGAGGAGAAACATGAGGGAGGAGCAAGGAGGAGGTGCTGTTATCAGTCTTCACAACCTGAAGTCTGACTGTGAGAGAGTCTGGTATCTGGTTGCTCCAGACATATTGTGTCAAGCTTGATGATGACTTTCAAGAGCTTTTCTGACTGACTCAGTGGTGTCGACTTCAACGAGAGTCTAGAATGTGTTTAGCAGGCTATGCCACACGTATTGTAAGTCAGATTTGTTAAACTGCATCTTTTTAATAGATTATCAGACTTTGTATTTACTTACCTAGTATTTGATGGTTGCCATGGATTCGTTGAGATGTTTCATTCAGTCCTTGCTCTAGATAAAGACTAAGAGGACTCATGCTGGTTGATGTGGTAAACATATATATTTTAAATTGTTTATTTGGTAGTTATTTGATGAGGACTGTAGTAGCAGTAGGGTGGAGTGGGACCTGTCCACAGCAGAAAACGTGTACCAGAAACAGTGTCTCCACCCACTGGACCTCCCAGAGCCAGTCAGACGATATTCTGTCTGTGCACAATGATGGGGGAGGGTGAATGTTGTGGAATCCGAGCATTAACCATTACAGTCTGAATGTATGTTTCATTGGAAGTGGTGCCTAGATAATGAAAACTCCCGAAACATCTTTGTTTAGATTATCTCTCGGTAGGTTGTGCTCTGATAACCACAGGAATGTTTACATTGGCAATGGGGTTACAGTCTTGGAAACATCTTTGCTAGGTAAACACGCCCTTCAATGCATATATCAGCTTGTTACCAACATTACAGTGAGAAGAGTTTGAGTGAGATGGGATTGAAATTGTGTTAGGAAGACCAGGTCTGTAACCTCATAAACAAGACGATCTAATAAACAATTGAATTACTCTCTCCCTTGACAACGATCATTATGGCAACCACTATACGAATCAGCTGATTTCTAATAATGTGTGCTATTCGTGTGTGTGGGTTTGTGTGTTTGTTTCCTGGTGTCTTGTTTTTGTGACCTATAGATCAGGCATCTCTGTAGATATTTCATTATCTTTACAGGAACAATCGTGTCTTAGGGTGAAAAGCTCTCCAGGCTTGTGAGTGTTTTCATGGATCTTTGTGTGTTTGTGTGTGTGTGTGTGTGTGTGTTTGTGTGTGTGTGTGTGTGTGTGTGTATTTTAAGGTATTTGTCTGATAACCCATCAGGAAACTCAAGGCAAAACCTTCATACCAGACAGTCCGTCTCACATTCTTGTTGCTTAGTCACACATGCAGGTTCTTGTTCTGTTCTGGCTGCAGGTTCTTTTTTCTTGTCTGGCTGCAGGTAAAAAAATAATGTCCGGCTGCAGGTGCTTTTTTCTCATCTGGCTGCAGTTTCTTTTCTTTTCTCGCTGCAGGCTCTTGTTCTTGTCTGGCTGCAGGTTAATTTTTGCTTGTCTGGCTACAGGTTTCTTTTCTGGCTGTAGGTTTTTCTTGTTCTATTCTTGCTGAAGGTTTTTCTTGTTTCATGTGTTTAAATGAAGATATTTCAAATGCAATTATACAGTAAAAAAACAAACTGAAATATCACTACTGGATGCATCTCCATCCCACTTAAATAGCAATCCAAAATTTGCTCTGGCCTAACTAGTCACCAATTTGACACACCAAGGTGAATCACCATAAACTCCAAAGAAATGTCAGTGGTAGAATGGTGTTGAGGCATACACTACGTCTGAGGAATGTTATAAAAAGGTTGCTATGGCACTGACAATTTCTAGGTGTGTATTGGGCTCCATCATGGTAAAAAGGAAGACGTTTTGAAGGCTCTTCCTAGAGTGGACCATACAGCCAATCTAAGTCTATGGAATGGGATTCTGTCAAGAGATGGGATTCTGCGATGAGAGCCCACCTGGCAAGACAGCAAGGGTGGACAGTATCAAGCCTTTTTGTTCACCTTCACACTACTGGGACAGACTGCACCTAATCATAGACCAGGCTGAGGAGATGAGTCTTTAGTAGAAACTTGAAACTTTCACTGAGACTGAATTTCTATCATTAACTGACAAATCATTCAGCAGTATTGGAGCTCTATGACAGAAAGCCCTGACTCCGGCTGTTTGTTTAGAAATTCTAGAAACAATTTGAGGGCCTGCATCTTGCAATGTAAGGTTATGTGTAGGTATGTATGGCTGGATAATATCAGTGAGGTAAGTAGGATCAAGTCAATGTATGGCTTTATAAGTTAAAAATAAAACCCTAAGCCTTAGCCTAAACAGACAGCCAATGTAAAGAGGCAAGTACTGGAGTAATGTGTTCAAATTTTCTGGTTCTTGTTAGGATTCTAGCATGTGTGTTCAGAACTAATTGAAGTTTATTTATTGATTCATCAGGGTAACCAGAGAGAAGAGCATTACAGTAATTGAATCTAGAAGTGACAAAAGCATGGAGTAGTTTTTCAACATCAGTTTTTGATAAAACGTTTCTGATTTTTGCAATGTCCTGAACATGAAAAAAGCAGCTCTTGAGAGTAATGTCGAGGTTTCTAAGTTTTTTGGGATACAACCATACAGCCTTTGAGGTTCACAGTGTGATCTGCCTACAAAACTCTTTGTTTCTTAGGTCCTAAAATGAGCATTCCTGTTTTTCTGAATTAAGTTTTTCTTTTTTAATAAATTGCCACAAATGTCTAGAAACATATTTTCTACTTATTTATAGGGTGTTTTGTTTAAACGGACAGTCATTAGGCTGTTTGTGCAGACTGATGGCCAAAAATATATATGAAAACAAAATACGCAGAAAGTAAAGTAGAAACAAATTCTAACTCAAACACATGGCACCCAGTGAGTCACTGATATACAAACATTTTGCATTCCCATGTGAAGCACAGTCATATTTTAGAGTAGATGACAAGAGGAACTACCACACATATCTGAACAATATATTTTTTACATTCCCTACAAAACCACCCCAAAATATTGCTGCTGACACCAAAACAAAAATAGATGGGGAATGAAAAATTGTTTCTTATAGGCCTTTACAGAGGAATCCATAAGAAGTTGAGTTAATAAATAGACCCTGAAAGATTAATTTGCCCCAGAAAAGTCAAAATAAATACATACACCAATGTAGGTTAGGGATTGAATTATAAAGTGGAACAAACAAAACAGGAAAATTAAAGTTGTATTGTAGGTGTGTGCGAACAGCTTAAGGTGTTGCTCTCTTCGGTGATTACCTCCAGCTGAAGGACTGTTCGTGGCTCCTAAATACCAGTTTGGCCATCACAGATTAAATACATCCTGACCAGTTGACCAGCACAGAAACCAATGGTGATCCACTCAGTGTAACTAGTGACTTTCTAGGGAACTTGCAGCAATATAACATAATATAATATGACGGTTGTATGTTATATGATTATAAAATATGGTACAAAAATATGATACAAAACAAAAGTACATTGAAAAACCAAAGCCCAACACATGTCACTTTCTATCATTCTGTTTTTGGTTATATCTCTTTCTCTTACTAATTTCTCTTTCAATCAGTCTGTTCTTTATCTGTATGCATATTTCTTTTCTTTTCATTCATCTCTCTGAGTTGATGTAGTAAGTGTGCATGACTCACTGGAAACAAACCAAAAAGAACATTCAAATGAACTGTTCCCTTTGTTTGGCCGCCAGTGATCACATTCCCAAATGGCACCCTATTTATAGTGCACCATTTTTGACCAGAGATGTTGTGGACCTGGGTCAAAAGTTGTCAGGCAGCACACAGATAGACTCCGTAGTTACATAATAAGGTGGCCTGGGAGTGTGAAGTAGAATGGACACACGTGAGAAGTTCATCTTACAGCCAGAGAGCAATGAGGGTTAAATGCTTAGAGACCACAGATTTGTCTTCTTGCTGGCTCAGGGATTCGAAACTCAAAACTTTCCGTTAGTTAGTCCAGTTCTTCCAATATGTAGCAAAACCTCATCTTGTTGGCTGCGCCTTTTAACAGATATTAGTCTATTGAGAGACCATTTGGAAATAACCTAGCCACTAGTCTTTGTAAAAGGGACTAGAAAATATTTTAGACATTAAAAAAGACACTTTACCTCAGGTACAAAACAAACAACATCCGAGAAGTGTGATTGGACAATACACAGACAAACGTAAAGAAAAGGACTGACATGACACTGGACGAGGGGCTAGTGGTAGGAAGAGGGGAGGGGCTAGAGGTAGGGAGAGGGGAGGGGCTAGGGGTAGGGAGGTAGTTTTGTTTGAACAGATGAAGCTTGAGGTGGCGGATGAATACGGTAAAAGATTCAGAGTCACGGATTGATTGAGAAAGCCCTATTTCCAAAGCTCTGTGGCTTAGACAAGGGGTTGATGAGGTGACCAGCTGTAGCTGAGCGGAGTGAGCGAGAGTGTTGGTAATGGGGAATAAGATCAGAAATGTAGGGTGGAGTGAGCTGATGGAGGCCATTATAGGTGAGCTGAAGAATTTTATAATGAATGCGCTGAGGGACCAGAGTGCCCGGAAGAGAGGGATGATGTGCTTCCAGGACTTGGAGTGGCTGAGATGTTCTGGCTGCTGAGTTTTGGACCATTCGTAGCTAATGGAGAGAAGAAGAGTTGATGCCAGAAAGAAGAAAGTTGCAGTAGTATAGGCGGGAGGAGATTATTGCATGTATTAAGGTTTCAGCTGTGGTGAGCCATAACGATATGACCATTTGCTGGATATTGTGTAGGACCCCCTTTTGATGCCAAAACAGCCCTGACCCATCGAGGCATGGACTCCACTAGACCTCTGAAGGTATGCTGTGGTATCTGGCACCAAGATATTAGCAGCAGAACATTTAAGTCACGTAAGTTGCGAGGTGGCTTCCATGGATCGGATCTGTTTGTCCAGCACATCCCACAGACGCTTGACTGGATTGAGATCTGGGAAATTTGGAAGCCAAGTCAACTCCTTGAACTCATTCTTATGTTCCACAAACCATTCCTGAACCATTTTGACTTCTGGCAGGGTGCATTATCCCGCTGATAGAGGCCAAAGCCATCAGGGAACACCGTTGCCATGAAAGGGTGCACATGGTCATTGCCCAAAGAATCACACTGCCTCTGCCGGCTAGTCTCCTTCCCATAGTGCATCCTGGTGCCATGTGTTCTCCAGTTCAGTGACACACACACATCCGGCCGTCCAAGTGATGTAAAACCTTCTTCCGTCGCTCTTTGGTCCAGTTCTGATGGTCATGTGCCCATTGTAGACACTTTGGGCAGTGGACAGGGGTCAGCGTGGGCACCCTGACTGGTCTGTGTCTACACAGCCTGGTTTCTGACACCTTTCTGACAGTACCACAATTTACTTTTCAGCAAATTGAGCTACTGTAGCTCGTCTGTTGGATTGGACCACACGGGCCGGCCTTTGCTGCCCACGTGCACCAGCGAGGCTTGGCAGGTGCCATGATAATGAGATTATCAATCTTATTCACTTCACCTGCCAGTGATCATAATGATAAGGCCGATCGGTGTGTGTTGTTCAAAGCCGAGGAAGGAGTCCAGGATGGTGCCTACATTGAATGGACAGGGAGAAGGAAAGAAAAAGGTGTGGTCAATGGTGAGAGTGAAGGTGCCAGTTTTGGTGTGGGTAGATTTAGTGCCTGTGAGAAGTAGTTCCCTTTTATTACTGCTGAGCTTGAGGACGTTTTGCTGCATCCATGATTTTATTTTTGACAGGCAGGATTCATTGTGAACCAAAGGTGGATTGGTGAGAGATTTGGCACTAAGTAAATTTGAGTGTCGTCGGCATAGCAGTGGAAGTCAAGATTGAAGATACGATTTGACCATGGAAGAGGATGTAAATGATGAAGAGCAAGGGGCCAAGAACAGAGCCCTGGGGGACACCCAGTGTGACTTCAGCAGAATTAGAATTATGGCCATTGATGGAAATGTGTGGTTCTCTCCACACCCAGGGTCTTAAACCTGGTGAGGAGGATCTGATGAATTTCTGTGTCAAACGCAGCATTCAGGTCTGGTATTGTGGGTTCTCGAAGGCACCCAAAGGGGTAAGAAGTAGACATGCTACAAATACGCCATAAAATATGCACAATACATTTGTCCCAGAAATGACAACCCCCCTGAAAATATTTTGTAATTCTCTTTGATCTGAATACTCTACTATTTCTCAGCAGCCAGCACATATGGTGTACAGCTCACTTCTGCCGTCTGTAAAGAAACATGTATCAGTTGAGCCTGCAATGATTCAGTTATAGATGCTCCTCCGCAGACTCACAATTTCGTCAACAGACGTACTTGGCTCCTGTCCACATCACTCTTATCCACATCACTCCTGTCCAAATCACTCCTGTCCACGTCACTCCTATCCACGTCACTAATATCCACATCACTACTGTCCACATCACTAATATCCAAATCACTCCTGTCCACATCACTAATATCCACATCACTACTGTCCACATCACTAATATCCAAATCACTCCTGTCCACATCACTAATATCCACATCACTCCTGTCCACATCACTAATATCCACATCACTCCTGTCCACATCACTCCTGTCCACATCACTCCTGTCCACATCACTAATATCCACATCACTCCTGTCCCCATCACTAATATCCACATCACTCCTGTCCCCATCACTCCTACCCATATCACTCTTACCCATATAACTCCTATCCACACCACTCCTATCCATATCACTCCTACCCATCTCACTTGCTCATCTCAGGACTCTACCCTTTCATCTCAAAACATCAATTATTGCGAGTATATTATTTTACCTCTTGAGAGGGAATGTTTGTTCACTTGGCATTGTTTAGCAGGCTGCTTCTGTCCAATATATATACATTATCTGACTTTATATATTAGAGGACCAGCTTTCCAATCTGTTGTTATGTTGTGAGGTAAACTTTATATATTAGAGAACCAGCCTTCCAATCTGTTGTAATGTTGTGAGGTAAACTTTATATATTAGAGAACCAGCTTTCCAATCTGTTGTAATGTTGTGAGGTAAACTTTATATATTAGAGAACCAGCTTTCCAATCTGTTGTAATGTTGTGAGGTAAACTTTATATATTAGAGAACCAGCCTTCCAATCTGTTGTAATGTTGTGAGGTAAACTTTATATATTAGAGAACCAGCTTTCCAATCTGTTGTAATGTTGTGAGGTAAACTTTATATATTAGAGAACCAGCTTTCCAATCTGTTGTTATGTTGTGAGGTAAACTTAATATATTAGAGAACCAGCCTTCCAATCTGTTGTTATGTTGTGAGGTAAACTTTATATATTAGAGAACCAGCTTTCCAATCTGTTCTAATGTTGTGAGGTAAACTTTATGTATTAGAGAACCAACCTTCAAATCTTTTGTTATGTTGTGAGGTGACAAATCATTCATAGATAAGGTGATGACTGATTGCACTACTATTGTGGCAGACGCTGGCCAAAATCTCAGGGGTAAGAAATATTTTGTTTTAAAAGCACAAATACCAAGCCAGTTGTCACGTCCTGGCTAGGCCTCTAGCCAGCTTTGCACTGGCTGGGGCCATAGTCAGGACGTGGCCAGAAGAGGTGCCTCTAGGCACCTCTATGTTGCTTCGGTCTCCCCAATTGGAGGCAGGTGTTGGTTATTGCCTCCAATTGGGGAACCTATTTAAGTTGACTGTTTGCCCACATAAATGTGGTTCATTTTGGTTAGCAGCTGAAGGCTATGTGACCCAGTCATCTAGTCTGCTTTAAGTTTGTTTGTTTCTTTTGTACCTTCCTTCATTAAACTATGGATTACTCCTATAACGACCGTTTTGCCTCTGCCCATCTGTCCTCACACCAGCTTTATGACACCAGTGTACTTCTTGTGTGTCTATTTTTTTGTATTTATGTTTGTGTGTGTGTATGTTTGTGTGAGTCTAGAATACCAAAGCAAGTATTGTCAAGGAATCAAACCAAAACATAGGAACAATGACTGGCTGACAACTGCACAATACGTGTAAACTAGCTGAACACCCATTTTCACAAAACTTTGTGTGTGTGTCTGTTGAGGTATGTGTTAATTTTTAGTGTGTGTGTGTGTGTGTTGAGACTTTAGTGTGTGTTGGTGTCGGTGTGCTTCAAACAAAGCTCCTAAATAATTCTTAAGTAAGATACAGCAAATGGCTAGAAATTCTACTAGCCATCTGAATCAATTCTGTAACCCTCACAGAGAAGGTGACAGTGAAAAAGAGACCGATAGATTGACAGACGTTACCTTGGCAAGACAGCTGGCCTTTGGGGTCTGCTCATAATCCAAACCAGACATCATAGAGCCCCTGCAGAGCAATACAGTTGGACGCAATTAAATCCAGAGAAAACCAGAAAGAATTATTCCAAACACTATAAAGAATCAACCCAAATAACTAACAAATTGGAATGCAGCCTTGGGTTGAACAGTAAGCACAGAGAGGTAGAATACCAACTATGTAAATCATTCTGTGTGCAGGTATTGTGTACAGACTCAGTGATAATGGAAATAGCCCATCATACGCAGACCTAGTTCTTGCGAGGAACAGAGATGTGCTCTCTCACGACCACATTAGAGACACACTGTATTTCTGACAGACCCACAAAAAATTTAAAAGCGAATCAAACATTGGAATAGTGTTGCGAAATATTGCAACGGGCAATCACAGCACCTTTTAGACTAACTCACATTCAGGGATACCAGTTTCCCTATTGTTATTCATTTTTTTGTGAGTTGATCTTAGGAATTTTGCAGTTCCTCTGTGATGTTAACAGAAATGTCCCAAAAAATGGGAGAGGAGAGATTAAATAATTGCTGAAGCTTTTGCCTATTTTAACTATAGTCCTGACAGGACAGGACAGATCAACAAAGAGTAGAATGCTAGCCACTTTTCCAGTGATTATTGTCAAGGTGCTGGATAATAACTATACTCTCAATTCAGCACAATGCACACGGAATATTGATTACCAAGACAACGCCCTTTTAACGCTGTCTCCATTTCCTGGTTGCCACTTTTCTCGGTCTCTGTCAGTTCAATCATCCCCTGTCGATCTCTGTGTCTTCCAAACACAGCAACACACCCGTGCCGAACCATGGTTCCCAATAAGATGATGTGATGCCGGATATTTGACTGGCAGCTTTTCTATTTACTGGACATCTATAATACTGTGTAGCAGAGATCCATCTACTTCAGGTGAGTAAATAACTAGGATATTCCCCCAGTGGTGCTCAGAATGACAGAAATCCGATTCAGGTCAGAAGTAGAGCTAGTGTCCACTGTGCCTTCTCAGTCACTGAACTTGTCACACAGGTCTGTAAAAGTAGCTTGCATGTTGGCTTTTTGTCCGTCCTTCATTTCAAGATCATTGTTGTTCTCTTGACTGGTGGGTTATAATAAAGAAACGAGATACTGCCGATTTCTCGACAATCTTAATAGGTTTAGTGATGTGCCATTCACAGAATGCTGTTTTTGAACCACTCTTTCAACCTGCAGTCATCCCATACAAAAATATATATTGAACGACTGAACCTGTCGGGAAAGTGCAGCAACTGCAATCATCTGTGGCATTTTGGTCAAAGATTCAAAGAAACTGCCGTCACTGAACAACATTTGTTTCTATATCAGAAAATCTCGAAGCTGAATTCTACATCAGGATTAGCCAGCGTTGTTCTCCCACAGGACCTGTAGACTTACTACGTACACCGACTAATCCCTCACGCAGAAATGGTATTGACAAACAGGCTACACAGCCTCAACCCTTAAACCAGTGAATGGGTTCTGGTGTTTGGATTCGACCACTAAGACACTCTGCTTGTCTTTGTCCACTACTGTATAAAAATATCTCCAATGTGAGGATTTTCTCCTTGTGGGCTTCGCACCATGCTCTTTTTCCTGTAAATGTGTCGCACAAGAAAGCCCTACTCCTGTCTCGCTGTCCTCTTCTCCTCAGATAAAGGCCATGCAACGAGGGAGAGAAAGACACTAAGGCTTGAAATCAGTGTCTTTGATTCGCAGCCGCCTGGAATATCTGTCCGGCTACAAATGCATTTATTTGAGTTTAATTAATTGGATTGGGATAAAATACGTAAATTGCTGGCTAGCGGAAATTGTGACGGAGACACAAAGACACGTGCATGCACATCAGGCCAAACTAATTTCCCCTTCCCAGCTGTCCACTGCTACCTCATGAATAAAGATTGGCATGTGATTGTGTTTCCACATTCAAACATTAGCGAGAGTCCTACACCAATCCCCTGTAATGCCTCATCTGTGAGTGAGTGCATGTTTTGGCCAGTATTATAGTGTGCACATTAATTGTTTTGAAATCACTGTGTGTGTGTGTGTGTGTGTGTGTGGGTGTGTGTGTTTGAGTGGCTGTGTGTCTTTATGTGTGTGCACACAGCTCCAGGCATAAGCAACATAAGTGGTCGCATAGGGCCCCCAACTGCTACAGAGCCCTCGACCGATAGGGGAGATAGGGCCCCCAAAAGACTAGAGCCGACACTGTGTGTGTTCCAGCCAGTGTTTTTCTTCATGTTGGTGAGGTTAGGTGTGGATACAACACTGTGTATAATCCATTGCAGATGGTGAGGTTTGATCCCCGTTCAGGTGATTTGACTGGCTTTACTTTCTATGGTAATCAGTTTGATCATTCTTACTTCTCGTTTACTCTCCCAATTTGAAGCCATCACAAACCTACATTTGTATTTCTATCCTTTTGTGGGGTAGAAAAGTTATTCCCTGTGTTTCCCCCAACCCTAAACCCAATGTATAACCAATACCTGACCTTAACCTATCCTTTTGCCTTAATTTAACCAAATCCCTAAACACCTTAATCTAAAATGACCCCCTATTCTAACACTAATGGCAACTGTAATTATTACTCTAAACCTAACAACCTAGCCTGAAGTAACCATTTTCCTTGTGGGGACCCAATTGTTAGGGTTTACTATGGCTGAGGAGACTTCTGGTCCGGAATCCCGAATATTCAAACATACACATGAACACCAAGAGTTTTATCGCTACAGTCATAATATAACTGAGTGATGCTAACTAGAAAAGATGGCATTCCATTTCTCCCAAATCCTAAGTAATTCAAATGAACGACCGCTAATCAATTCACCTCTGACAAAGTGGCTACGCTAACGGGACACAGAGAATGTTTCAAACCGATTGACAAAGACAAACCCATCGCTCAATCAGTTTCTGTTATTATGGCACAGAGTGAAGAATTCATGCACTTGAACAATTTTTGGGGGGGACATTTATTAGAACAACATTTTTGTTTTTCACAAATGGCACCATGTCGATGCCTGGTCACTTGACAGCCTGTCCCCTTGACCTAACCCACTTTCCCCCAATTCAGCTCAAACTTAACCAGATGGAACTGCTCAGGGTAGAGCCTGTCCACTCTAAGGCCTCTCCAGAACAGTTGACAACTCTAATGTGTCCCCCTTCAAACATTGGCTTGACCCTAGACAGCTCCTTTGTGAGTCCTCACCTCTCAAGTTGTTGCCAGATGCTAATTCATGCACTTCACACAACTGGACAATGGTATCAAAACCCAGCAACTGATCCAGAACGCTGCAGCCCTTCCGGTTCTTCAAAGTTTTACCGTTACACTCCTTCACTCTCTGCATTAGCTTCCAGTCGCAGCTCTCCCCAGATACAAGACCACAGTGCTGGCTAGTAGTTTCTTCTAGGACTGACTTTGCTGGTAGCTACCTAACTGAATAAATTGTATTGACAATTACTGGGTTTGGTGGTTGTCGCACATGGTCATCCTATGATAAATGAACTAACTTTGATTTGCTCTAGATATGATTGTTTGGAATGCATAATTATACAAGAAATGTGCTGAATTAATTTTGATTTGATGAAAAATATGTATAGAGATGGATTCATAGGAAACAAATAACATAGATGAATAATATGCTAAGAAGGTTTTATTCTTCTAAAGTTTTAACTTTGAAAAATGTTAGGCTATTTAAACAGTGTTTTGTCACGATACGTACTTTTTAAAATGTAGTAAATCTTGCTCCGAGCTATCAGTCGGTTTGGGTAACCATGTATTGTGAAAGTCGCCTGCCAGGTTCGGTCGCACGGACGTTATCTGGAAAATTAATTACATTGTATCTGTGTCCCAAATGGTGCTCTAATCTCTTCATAGTGTAAAGAAGAGCCCTTTAGCATCTAGTCAAAATCAATGCACCATGCAGGGGTTGGTATTGTTTTTGACAAACCGACACAGTTGCTTACACAGATCCCTCTGTCATCGTTAGACTGGAACTGATAGAAAGGCTTTGCTGGATCTTCTAAATGTGTCAAATGTTGAGCAAAATGATTTACACCGGCAAGTGAACACAGACGTCATGTAGCTGAAAATCAGTGGAGAAGACGGGCCATGAACAAGGTCAGGTCACATCCTTGGTCTTTATGTGTTGTAGAACTATTTATTTACTCCATGTCTTGAGTTAACCTGCCACAGTGATATGATATGCACGGCTGACAAAACATGAAAACAGTCTTATTTCGAACATGAAAAGTCTTATGTCAACTGGCCTTGTAGGGTGTGTTGCAATTTAGGGAACCATTCCTACAACGTCACTCTGCTTGTTCTCTTTATACATGACGTTTCTTAGCTAGGACATAGCCACGGGAACGTAGGGTGCTCGTGGTGTGTGGGGCATCACACATTGTGTTAGCCTCAGAATCCCCCAGAATCCCCTGGGGAGATCCTGAAAGTCACCTTTTACTATCTGTTACTCGCACTTACTTAGTGAGTTGCTTGGTTGCTGGAGGCCCCCCTTTCAAAACAGTTTTCCGACCCCTCTGGACCCTCTTGGACACCCCTGGACCCCCACATTACAGTGAAACTGCACATTTTTGAATGGCCTTTTATTGTGGCCAGCCTAAGGCACACCTGTGCACTACTCATGCTGTCTGATCAGCATCTTAATATGCCACACCTGTGAGGTGGATGTATCATCTCGGCAAAGGAGAAGGGCTCACTAACACAGATTAAGACCGATTTGTGAACAATATTTGAGAGAAATAGGCCTTTTGGGTACACAGAGACAGTCTTAGCTCTTTGAGTTAAGCTCATGATAAATGGGGGCAATAACAAATGTGTTGCGTTTATAATTTCATTCATTGTATTTTCCACAATTGAAATCCAATTTTATTACACACTAAGGAGTATATAATTGTAATTAAAACAAACGGCAGAGATACAGGGAACAGACGCTGAGCAAATGTTTAAGTGGGCTTTTTACTAACATAAATAGAAAGGTTAGGCAAGGAGGTGAGGGAGTAATCAAACTCAGACAAATCACTGTGACGGGGAAGCAATGACAAATACAGGGAGTCCTTCATCTTGTAAGGAAAGGGTTTGGTTGGTTGTCTCTCCAGTGTCCTCTCCACCCTATTTCTCCCAGTCTTCCCACTCCATCCTGGGCTCCCAAGTCGCTGGGGCCTAACGCCAGTGAGGGCTGCATGGCTTGGGGACGGGCGCTTTCAGCCCTCTGTTTCGGCCCTCTGTTTAGGCCTTCTGTTTCAGACCTCTGTTTCAGCCCTCTGTTTCGGCCTTCTGTTTCAGCCCTCTGTTTCAGCCCTCTGTTTAGGCCTTCTGTTTCAGCCCTCTGTTTCAGCCCTCTGTTTCGGCCTTTTGTTTCAGCCCACAGTTTGAACCCCTTCCTCTTCTCCAGTATCTGCATCTTCTTCCATTGCATGGACTCTGGCTTCAGCTTTTCTCACAAGCTATTTCCCCCTGTCTGTACTCTTCTAAACATGCTGTGGAGATTTTGCAATTTGTCAAGATCATAATCACAAATTGTATGGCACCAAATTGGGAGAAGAAAAGAAACAAAGAAGAATATCATTCAATTTATTGGGTTCCCACAAGGATAGTACAACGTGAATTTGTGTAAATCCATTGGAATGGCTAGTCTGCGGTTTAGGAGGTTGTTGATCAATAGCTTAGCCGCCAAACGCGCTATGGTTCGATGGAGGTTGGTTTGAAACAGACAGCTCAGATGGGGTGCCTGGTTCAGGCAAGAAAAAGAAAATCACTGTAGCCTTTTAGCGAGTTGGAAGAAAGAATAGGCACAGCAGGACAGTTCCATCTAGCCCCCTAACCGACGAGTTGCTATGTTAACTCTACCCTTCTATGCTGCAGGACTAATCATGTAGAAATCATAAGCAGACATTCTATACAACATTTACATAGGAAATCATGAATATGAAGAAATATTTAACATAACTAAAAACCCATCTGGATTATATAGTACCTGACAAATGTTTAGACACGCCCATTCATTGGTACTGTATATGGGTCACAATGGTCCTAAAAGTTAGAATATGAGCCAAATTACATCATATTCACCTACAGTGCATTCAGAAAGTATTCTGACCCTGATGCTTTTACATATTATGTTATGTTACAGCTGTACAAGGGAATACAAAGGGCCAGCTTCAAGTGCACAGAGCACATCAGATATTTTTTTATATAACCCACACATGGCCAAGGGGAAGGCAAAAGCTCATACACTGAGAATCCAAAAGGTAGGCAGAAGTTCAGACAGGGAGTAGAAGAGGAATCGGAGTCAACGGTAAACTAGGCAAAAACAGGCCAGTACACAAATATCCAGTAACTGTTGAAATTCAAGAAAGTGCTTAGTATAGTTGCAGTGAAAACAAACAACACCTGACAGAGGCAACAGTGCATGCAACTGAACTAAATAGTAGGGCTAATGGGAAAGAGTGTGAACAGGTGGTTAGAATTCTGGTGATTGGCGTCTGAGGAATGAGTTGCATTCATGGGATTTGTGGAAAGGTTGAGGGAGTGCGTTTTGTTCAGGGAATTGGTGGCTAGGTTGAGGGAGTGAGTTGCGTTCAGGGGATTGGTGGCCAGGTTGAGGGAGTGCATTGTTTTCAGGGGATTGGTGGTTTGGTTGAGGGTGTGAGTTGCGTTCAGGGGATTGGTGGTGTGGTTGTGGGAGTGAGTTGATGGCAGACTGGACAATAGAGATTAAACATACTACCTGGTATCTGAATACTTACACTGATTATTTGTTTATATTTAATTTTTATTCAAAATTTGCAAAAATGTCTAGTGTTTGGTCATTACAGTTTGGTTGGTTTAGATAATTTTGAAA
This sequence comes from Esox niger, assembly GCA_016801105.1. Lineage (NCBI taxonomy): Eukaryota > Metazoa > Chordata > Actinopteri > Esociformes > Esocidae > Esox > Esox niger. Next base: position 3,150 of record JACXGJ010008324.1, on the reverse strand, counting down.
GAAAACTCTTAAATCCATTTTAGAATAAGGCTGTGATATGGAAAAGGTGAAGGAATCTGAATTCTTTCTGAATGTACTCTGTCAAGAGTCTTATGTGAGCACCATTTGGGGGATCTGTTAGATTGGTCACGACAAACCATGGTCCAGATTTTATTGTCTTACTGTAACCTCAGGTGTGGCACACATGGAACAAATTGAAGGTAGTCCTTAATGGCAGTTACCATCTTTAAAATTAAACAGTTTAAATGCATTATGTATGACATGTACAATTTCTTGGGCGGGGGCGTAGAATTGGGGTGGACGGGGGTCGTGACCCCCCCAATATTACAGACAAGTCCATGTGACATCCCTGGAAAAGAGTGAAAATCCTGTGATAAATTTACCCTGTCTCCCCAATATACAATACAAACCTACACCATTGGTGCCCCGTGTATAAACTACCATTAGCTCAAACACCTCAGTTCCAGAAGACAAAAACACACGGTGGCATAAATAGAGAAGACTCAACAATATTTCGGCCCAAAACATTGTTGAGAACTTTTCGTACCTTATACTGTTTAGTGTCAGATGGTTATCTAGCTCACGTTCTTAACTGTAGCTGTGTAGTCGGTGTCATTTTCGTTAACTTGAAATCCGGGAGATCTGTTTCCCTTCGATCGATATGGAAAAAGATTGGAATGTAATCTCTCGAAATTGTCGCCATTGTTTGATGTTTTTGTGCGTGGTAAAAATATACCTTTTAAGGGATTTAAAAGATAATTCATTGAAGTCAAATGTTTAGAGAAGTGTTAAAAACATTACAACTAAATGCACGATAGTTTACATTATTGCAAATATGCTCAGACTGACTGCTCAGCAGAAAAGCCAGAGCACTCATACCTAATCAATTTGAGCTTGTTAGGAAGACCCCCTCACTCACATCCGAGAACCTGCTTGTGTGTGTGAGAAACAGAAAAAAGACAGAGAGGGGAATCCAGTGCTAGTAAGGGAGAAGGAGACAGAGACCGACTGCGTGTGAGAGGCTATTCTGTAGACGCACACCGACCACCCTTTACTTCCTTAGATATTACTTTGTTTACGCCCTCCGATATGATCTGATATGGGACCAACTAACACGGTTACTGTCTCAGCTTCGTAGTCATGGTCGTTACCCGGAGAATGTCAATGACCAACACTAGCGTAGTGACGAATGATTTTCAATGGACGGTTAACTGGATCACAGACAACTGACCCCAAAAGACGAACCATGAGAAGCGGGAAAGAAACCATAAAGAGACTGGACGTACTAATGGCTTTTCTGCTGTTCGCACACCTGGTTGAAACTGCGACCAAGGGTAGGTTGACCCGGACCGTATTTTATAGAATTATAAAAAAAATCAACTGCATGTATTAATAATTGTCAACTGGTGCCACTGAGCTTAATTAACATTTGAAACTCTTTATTTTAATGCACATTGATTTTGTCATCGCGCACCCAGCCTTAAAAAAGACGCTGTGCATTTGCGTATGCATAAGTAGGCTTCAACCGCGAGCTTTCAAAAAGAATTGGCTACATTTCTTACGGGATTCTTTGCTAAAAGCACGATAATGAATGACAGTCCCTTATCCATAACTCAAACCGATCATCCGGTTTGTATCACGGGTGGTAACTTTTCTCTGAACTGCCACCTGCAGCGTCACGCGGCTATGATAGACAGCCCATAAGGAACCGCTGCCTACCACAGCGGAGGCGCAGGTGCGAGTTTTGGAAGAAATCAGCGTTCGGTTAAAAAGCAATCCAGTATATAATAGGCTTTGTAAAGACTTCAAATATGTCTGAAAGTTTATAGACTTTATTTTTTCAGACGAACCTACGCCTAAGCAATATTCTTAAAGACACGCTTGACTTATATATATATATATCCTTTATACTTTGGCATAAATGTCTGCATTAAATGTATCCCTATCAGCCTATATACAATGTTAATATAGGCCACACTTCTATTTCAGTCTTCAAGGAACAGCAAGGATATCTGTGTAACGCATTGATAAGTTTATATAAAGCATTCCATTTAAGGAATTTGACACTGCCGTACTTTTTTTGACGAGTGCCTTTTTATTCATCCTTGTTAAAAGGACGACAGCTAAGACAGAACGCGGAAGACACGGGTTCCAGTGTGCGTCAATATATCAAGCGCCATCTACTTCAGAGAGCACTTTTCCCAGCCATAGCTCTTCACTTGTTAGCTGTGCTTAATCCTTATCTTTAGAAACTTACCTCTACGAGTCAATCAATTAACAATCAAACAATTAAGCCAAGTTGAACATTTTAATTCACTAATTATTTTTATATTAATTGATTAAATTGTCTGAAAGCAATGATTACAATAAAAACAATCGAAAATACATTGCCTAATCAATGTAGCTAACATATTTTGATTGGTGTTAACCTGCGCCGCCTCAGTGAACTAACAGTGAATTCAAAGGCATCTTTATTAGACTAATGCTTAATTTGAGCACATTCGTCATTTCCTATTATCACCTGCAGGGATGAGCGAATCCTCCTAGTTAACCTCAGTTTCATTTATTTTTATCATTAGCCAGCCCATATAATATATATATATATATATATAAACCGTTTTCTTGTTTGATATATGTTTGGTCTGATGTTAATTGATCTAGGTTGGTAAATGCATTTTTGGAATTAACTATTTAAACAAGTTTTATTTAATCAGTTTGTGAAATGCTATATATGGACACATTTTATAACAAATACACTCTGGTCATTGTTTGACTTTTTTCACAAAAGTCTCTTATTCAGACCAAAAAAACTTTCGACACAGCGCCAAATAGGTTTTCGTTTATTTTGAAGGTATACAAGTTAATTGAGTCTGGATAAAAAAATGCAGCCTGTCACTCCGTGCTGGAATGAAATTTAGAGGACGTGAGCAAGTAAGACATGTGTGTATGCATGCGTGCGTACGTGCGTGTATGTGTGTGTGTGTTAGAGAGAGAGATAGAGAGAGAGAGGTAGAGAAGGTGTTTGTGTGTGTAACGCCACTTGAATGAAGAGGAACATTTGGTTGAATTACAACTTTGCACAGACAGACGTGATGAGTCAGTGAATAACTCTCCACTGGGTGAGTCAGTGAATTACTCTCCACTGGGTGA
>JACXGJ010008323.1:0-27559 GCA_016801105.1 Esox niger | reverse complement strand
AATACATTACAGCAGCTGCACATATTGTACATAATGCCTTTATATAACGTTTATTTTTCTAACTGCATAAAATAGCTGGGTATACAGTCAGGAGCTAAGTAAGTGGAGTTGAGGAACCTTTCGTGTATTCATCTCCGACGTCATTTAAGAGTTTTATTTTTTTAATTCGAATTTTATCACCCATAGAATTGGCCAAATGTGTAAATGATGAACTTATATTGGTACTGAAATACGTTTTTTTTATTAAACAAGAATCATGTTTGTTAAGGACTGTGCTTTGCATACACCCTTCGCCGTGTTCCCAGACACTGATGCTTTATTATCGTGTAGAAAATTGGCTTAGCTAATGGTTCTAATAATTGTTTTCTTTTTTCAGTATTGGAGATGTTGCAGTTGGCGTAAAGGTAAGACTTGGTCTATTGCCACATCCAGGACAAGTACATTTGGCGTTGACGTTTTATTCTTTAATGCGTTTAGGTAGTAATATAATCTTAAGTAGTAATGCTTGTGACTGCTGATGGTTGGGGTAAAGTACTGAAATGATTGGACAACTGAAATTGGATGGTTCAAATAATGTATGCTGATTGTTTGAAAGTCTGTTACATCATGCCGCGGAGTGCATGGACACAGTGTTTAGCTGTGGTGTATTGGAAAAATATCACAAACCCCCTAGATACCTTATTGTATTGTGCTTATAAACTGGTTGCCAACATAATCAGAGCAGCACAGCATCATGTGGTATGTAAAGCAGTATACCATGAGTATGACATCACAACTGTCAGCATTAAGGATTCAAACCACCTGATTTATGAGACCATATACTATGGGTATGACATCACACCCTACGTTATTCAGTTCTTGTTAAGCGAGGACAGAAATTGAGTGAACTGAATGATGGCAGTTAGGAAATGACTGGCATTTTTCTTGACCATGTCTGCTGTTTGTTTGAAAAGAGATGAGTAACACCTGTGGTGAAGGATAGTGCTGCTTTTCCAATGGTCCATCAGTGTAATTTAACAAATGTAAAACACGGCCTGGTGGAGAATGGTAGTTTAACTGAAGCTATTCATGAGTAAAATGCATTCTGGTGCCAGTATTCTGACCCCTTTACTTTATCCTGATTTTGTTGTTATCGACTTAACCTTGAACAAAATGTATTATATATTTTGTTCCTTTCTGTTTTTTGCTCTGTTCAGCCTTCCCTCCCTGATCGGTCTCCCCAGTCCCTGTTGCTGAGAAGCATCCCCATAGTATGTTGCGTTTCACATCATGCTTCACCATAGTGATGGTATTAGCTGGTGATGAATGGTACCTTTTTTCACCAGATGTATTTTTGTTGGATTTTGGTCTCATGAGACCTGTGAATCCTCTCCTAGTCCTTTAGGTGACATGTCAAATGGCTTTTACTCAGGAGTGGCTTCTGTCTAGCCTCTCTACTATAAAGGCCGGATTGATGGTGCTGCAGAGATGGTGGTCCTCCATGCAGGTTCTCCATCTTTGCTGAGAAAGGTTGAAGCTCTGTTAGTGGCCATTGGTTTCTTGGTTACCTACCTGACCAAGGCCCTCTTGCCTGATTGCTTAGTTTTATGTATGCAAATGTAAAATAATCCACCTTACTCCAGCGCTAAATGCTGTGACTGTAATGCTCTGACACTTTACGCTGGTGTGAACCAATCAGAAAGTTTCACATAGCTGGTGCTCATAAGCTTAACGTGTTGACCTTTCTGGCCAGGGAAAATAATTCATGCGTATTGGCACATGACAAAAAGAAAGAACATCCCTTTTTCTGTTTTGTTGTGGTGGACAAATGTAATTGTGTCAATTGACTTTTTAATGAAAATCTTTCAGTCATTCTTATTTTACATATGTTAAGGTTTTATAACGGCCACTGTATCATGCATGGCCGGGTTGTTACTGTTTACTTTTTTGTAGAGGTAAACATGCTGGCATGTCAGCCAATGCCATTTGCCTTCCAGTTTTCAGTCCCTTTTATAGCGGGGCTGTTCAACTTTGCTTCTGGGTGGCTTCTGTAGCAGCCCAAACTTAAAGAAAATTGTGTACATTGCAAGTTGGCCTCTGGGCATACCGGTATGTTCTCGTATCCTAAACTTATCCTACAACTGTTGAGTAGACTTGGTATCAGGTCAACAAGATAAGGCTACATTTTAAGTTGTCATTTCTAGCTTTTATGATATTAGAGCAACAGTAATTAAATAGGAAAAAACAAGTGTCCATTCCAGTTAGGGCTAAGCTTGTTCCATTTTATAAATGTGTTCTGATCCTGTACCCTCCTAATCCAGTTTGTGTCCAACAACTGCATTTCTCTCTGCTGCAAAACAAATTAACTTCCTCTGAGGGAAATACTTTTAAAAACAAACAGTCCTTTGATAGTGTTATTGGGCTTTGCCTTTGTGTTTATTTAATCAATATTCCATATCCAAAAGAAGGTTGGTTTAGATAAACATTCTTTACAGTTTAATTCCCAGCCCTGGTGTGAGTTAGACCTAGTTGTCACATTTTATGTCAACGACAACTTTATTTCCTGCAATTTATATGTGGGCTCTTGGCCCCATGGGAGTGCTTTACATGTTTTATCCAGTCTATAAATGTTTTAGTGATGTCACGTTCCAACACAAGCATTTCAAATAAAATTGCAATATTTGGTCGACTTTTCTCATCTTACAAGGTATGTTAACTAACAGTTTATCCTTATTTGCAGCAATGACCTGGGAATAAATTATGATTAACTACATTACTCATACATTATAGTTGGGATTGGTTCTAGCAGCCATTTAGCTACTGGTCCTGTGGTCTTACTGCTGCTCTCTGCTAACCTGTGTAATTCTAAATCAAATATTTTTAAAATCCAAACTTAAATTACTTTTTTTTATACAATGTTAGCCTTGCAGGTAATGAGAAATTCAAGTGAGGGTAAAGGGGTGTTGTGTGGATTTAAAAAGTATTTATATGAGTATCTAACTTCGCTCTTCTAATGACTAATCCTCGTGTACAGCACCCCGGTATGCTCAAATGTGCTTAGAGACCGTTCCAAGTACATGGGACCCATGGAACTGTTTTGACCTCATTGCATCAGGCAGAAGAGACCTTAAATTGCATATGGGTTCATCTCTTATTAGTCTGACTAGTCATACATTCAAAAACGTTTTCAGTCCTGTGCTCTAGTTGAGATCATGTTTCATGTCCTGGTCGCGGAAGCTGTTCTAATTTGAAGGACTTGCATTAGAGCACAGTTGTTTCTATCATGTGAGAATGGTAAGCCAAGAGAATGATTGGCCCAGGCAAGTCTGATTTGGTTCAGCTATACCACAGTCTTTTTCAATGAAAGAGTATGGCTTTGTTTGTCGTTGCCCCTTATAATGCGGAAGACTACCTTTATCTCCGACTGTTTTACTGTAGCGATAAACAAATATTCTTCCAGATTGGCAGGACTATTAAAGGTGTACATATCAACTGATAATCAGTGATTTAGTATGCAAACTGTGAAACACGTTTCAAATGAACCCCTCTAATCTGAAAAGGCTTGTCACGGAAAATTGGGTTTGTAGTATGGATGAGAAGAGATTTCTTCTATAATTAGGCAGTGCACTTTATTATCGTACAAAAATAAGGGCGGGGCATGAAAGTAGGGTCCCCCGCTTAAGACGATATTAAGTGTAGGATTGCTAGAGAGAAACTGATGACTGTTATACCATTGTGTTTAACAAAATAGCAGTACAACATCAGTAACCTGATGAACCCCTGTTCTTAGTAGTGGTGATATTCTTGCTTGGCATATAATGGACTTGTAGAAGTGGAACAGGAAATAAAATAGACCCAACTGTCATGACATGCACTCTGCTTGTTCTGCGTAATTGACTCATTGTAAAGGGCGTGTTCAAAATAATAGCAGTGTGGTGTTTAAGTAGAACATACGGTCGTTAGATGAGAAAATAGGTGTCATTAATTGTCGTTTATCAAGAAGGGAGTGAAGAAAATGTTTTGAAAAGTGTCAAAATATATTCCCTTCTGAATTGTCAAGTAAAATGGGCCGTTACAAGCCTTGTCGATAAGTAACATAAGTTGATTAAGTTTGATCGGAGAAGGGAAAACGTATGATCGGAGAGGGGAAAACGTATGAAGTGCAGCAAAGTATAGGATAATCTGCAAAAAGTATATGGAATGCTTAAAACGGTGACAAAGGTCTGAAACTTGAAGAAAAAAACGATTTACTACTGCTTGAACTGAGAACAGTCAGAATGGCAACGATCCAGCCACTTATCACCTCCAGAAAGATCAAGGATGATCTCAAATTATGTGTGGGTCCTGTTACAGTCAGAAGATGTTTGAGCAAAGATTTGTTATCAGCAAGAAGCCTCTGTAAAGCCCCATTGCTGAAAAACGTCATTTGCCGAATTGGTTGAACTTTGCCAAGTTCATGAAGCATGGTGGTGCAAACATCATGGTATGGGGATGTTTTTCATACTACTGTGTGGGGCGATTTATCGTATACCAGGAAATGAGGAAATTCCCCTCAAATGGATGTTTCAACAAGAATACAATTAAGCAAGCAACATATTGGTTCCAGGAAAAAGGACTGAGGTAATGGAGTGGCCAGCTCAGTACCTCAGCTCCATTTTAAAACCTGTGGGGTGACATTAAATATGTAGTGTTTGAAGCGAAACCCAAATCTTTTCAGAAACTGTGGAATGTAGCCCAGTCATCCTGGGCTGAAATACCCGTTTCTAGGAGCCAGAAGTTGGTGGACTTGATGCAACACAGATGCGCAGCAGTTATCAAAAACAAAGGTTATGCAACTAAATATTTGTTCAGTGCTGTACAGCGAAGTTGGATCTTGAAGAAGTTCTTTACTTTTATACAGTACATTTTGGGGTTTGAAGTGAACAATGTCCACACTGCTTTTTTTGTTGAACAGCTTAAAGTCCTTCTCTTTGATTCCTGTGAAAGAATAATGCAGACGTAATAAATTATGGTAGATTGGATGTTTCCACGACATTTGACATATGGAACTTCACACTTACAAAACATTTCACTGTTTTTCCTACGCAATTTAACGTAATGATATTTTTAGTATTCTATTAGCCACTGCCATGTCAAAAAATCTTAAGCATCAGTGTTTTTATTTTGTTTTATTGTTCATATTTTACCGCCCTTTTGTAGGTATCTTTTTCCCCTCAGCACTAAATATTGAGCTCAAAGAAATGTTCCATACTTAAGGTCTAATATGGCTTTGAAATATGTGTTTGCGAGTGTTCAATTGATACTAGCAGGTGTTCGTTTTTGTAATTTCGTTTCCAGTTCATTGATTAGTGCACATACAAACTGCCGTTCATAAGTTTGGTGTCAAACTTACCTTGTTTTGAAAGAAAGTTTGTCCTTTTTAACATCAATTTGATCCGAAATACAGTGTTGACATTGTCAATGTTGTAAATGACTTGAAGCTGGCAGCGTCTGCTTTTTAATGGAATATCAATATAGGCATACAGAGGCCCATTATCAGAAACCAGGGTTCCAATGGCTTATTGTGTTTGCTAATCCAAATTCATCTTTTTAAAAAGCTAATTGATCATTACAAAACCCTTTTGCAATTACGTTAGCACAGCTGATTAAAGAAGCAAAAAACTGGCCTTTTTTAGACTAGTTGTGTATCTGGAGCACCAGCAATTTTGGGTTTGATTAAAAGGGACCCAAAGAACTCCTGAAACTCATCTGCCTATTCTTTTTCTGAGAAATGAAGGCTATTCTATGCAAGCAATTGCTAAGAAACTGAAGATCTTGTGTACTACTCGTTTTACAGAACACAAGCTGGCTCTAACCAGAATAAAAAGAGTGGGAGGCCCTGGTGCACAACTGAGCAAGAGAATAATACATTAGTGCCCAGTTCAAGAAACACAGCCTCACAAATCCTCAACTGGCAGCTTCATTAAATAATACCTGCAAAACACCAGTCTCAATCAGCAGTGACGTGGCAACTTGGGGATACTGGCCTTCTAGGCAAAGTTGCAAAGTAAAAGTCGTAACTCAGACTGACTAGTAAGAAGTTTCAGATGGGCAAAAGAAAACAGACACTGGGCAGAGGAATAATGGAAAAAAATGTTTTATATTTTTTCTTTATGGAAAGCAAGGTTATTTCTTATGCCTGGTTCCACTGCGGCCAAACACTGGGGTTTTGCCCCAAAGTACAGTCTTTGTTCTGTGTCCATTGACAAAGACTAGTGTCAGTCGGCCGGTAGGCCATGGCCGTGTAGCCCGGCTCTCACTAGACTTCTCGTAATGTTTTTCATCCGATCTAACAAACAGATCCTTGATAAAATGAAGAATTTAAAGCAACAGTACAGGGAAGCAAAGACTCAACAGAAAGAGTTAGAACAACCAAAGGTGGTACAATGCCATTGACTCAATCGAAAAATGGAGCACTGTGCCCTAGACGTAGCCTGTATAACCTATAAAAAACGCAAAATTAAATCCTTATATTACAGGTAGGCAATTTTGTCAAAATGGCTATTAAACTAAATAATGAATACTCTGGCTTACAATTGCGTTACTAGTGTAGGCGGAGGAGTTTGAAGACATTTTGTCTTCTCCTGTGTGAACCTGGTGCCGGTGGAAAGCACCAGTGGAAATGTGGCATAAGTGACCCCAAACTTTTGAATGGTGGTGTATGGATGAAAGCAAATTCATCTTTATTGAACGAAAACATCTAGAACCTTCTAAAGCCCTTAGTCCCCAAAATTTGTTGCGGAAAGGTGTCATTGTGATCTGAAAGTCAAAATCAACGGATGGTGCCACCAAGTGTGAGTCTGTGGCACCGGCGCCACTAAAGTGAAATGTTTGTCTGGAGCCCTGGATAAAGAGCAGTTTGTTCAAATTCACCCACAAAGCAAAAAAAAAGACTCAGGCCTGTTCGATAGTTTCCTCTGTAATGACTCCAGGCCTTGCCTGACTGTCCCATCAGTCAGTTTTAGCGGTTCTTGGAGCATGTCAGCCACCAACAGCAGCCTAACGGACAGAGGACAGCTCAGAGCCTACAGGGAAGCACTGGGGAACTCCAGATGAAATGACATGTCTGACATCTTGAGACTCTGCAAGATTAAACTGACGACACTAGAAAAGAAAACAACCAACCTGGTGTTTTATGTCCCCCTTCCATTTCCTCAAACTGTCCATAGAGGCCTGTATTTCATTGTCTTTCATGGGCTCTGCTTGCTGCAAACGGCACATGTCTGTTCTTTGAGAGCCTTACCATAAGCCTTTATCTATTTGTTTCTCGCTTTCTCCTTTCTCCAGAGAGGATCTGATGAGCTGTTATCAAGCAGTCTCTACAACAGCAGCTCTGACATGAGCAGTATCAGTGGTAAGTTTCTTTTTGGAGTGGTCCCCCTTTTCTCGCTTGGTTTGTCAGCCCCATCTATATGGATAATTTATAAAGTATTTTGATCGGCAAGAAAATAAGCAAAAGGATTAATGTTGTATTTGTACATCTTCCTTGCGGGGGGATATTTCAGTATGTAAATAACTTCAAGCTCTGCATTAGTTGGGCACCCACACACAAGTTGGCATGTAACTGGAATAGCGATGTTATGTACTGGTATGATATGCCTCCTTTTACCACTCTCTAATCTTTTAAAGGGGAAAGTATGGTAAGTTAGATGTCGTAGAGATGATCATTTAGACTAAGACAGGATGACTGTATATTTTGCATCTGTGTTAATTTTATTTTCAAACTTAAAATATTTTCCATATGATCAAAATTAGGTTGTCCTTGCCTAATGTTTTCAGCTTTAAACACGTATTGGGGAACTGACTCAAAATTTGTTTCCTTCTCCTAAACTAACTTTTAGTGAGCGAGTTGTGAGTTTAGTTACATGCTGTAAAATTGGTACTCACCACTACATTGTGAGAGTTATTATTCAAGTGGTGTTGGGAGTTTCTCAATCGGCCCTTGCTCACTTGGTTTGCTAGACATAGTTACAGTAGAAACTTTGAACAAGAATGCTGGTGGTTGTAAATCCACAAAAAGGTAACAATTAAGCTTTCCTTTTAGATGGTACATCTAACGGGAGCGACAGTAAAAAACTGAGAGTGGAAGACAGGATGGAGGCTGCTCCCTCTCGTGTTCTGCACATCAGAAAACTTCCCAATGAAACTACAGAAACGGAGGTCATTGCCCTGGGGTTACCTTTTGGGAAAGTCACAAATATCCTGACGTTGAAGGGGAAAAACCAGGTGAGTGGGAATAATGCAGCCATTTTATATAAAAATACACTGAACACATGAAAGCAATATTCGAAATGTTGGTCCTCATCTCATGAGGTAAATAGATCTTCAATGTATTCCCAGTCATGTGAAATTAAGTTCTTAATTTCAAGAAGCAGATTTTGCTTTTTTTAAATAATTAAAAATATTATTTGTTTCTTTTTGTTCAGTAGATCATTTTTGCTTTGTGGCTGGAGAGAGTTTAACCGATCTCGTTTCCCTTTTTAAATCAGTAATTTCTTTTAAGTATTGCATAATACTGGATGTGTGCCGGATAGAAATGTAATTTTTAGTCTGTTTTGTTGCATTAATGACCATATTTCATTGATTTGTGTTCTTGTAATTCAATTGAACTGTAGAGTAAACCCAATCATACGACTCTGCAGAACGCCATTGGGCATGTAGCAAAACGTGGAACTCGAAATTGCTCTTCCTGTCCTCAGGCTTTCTTGGAGCTCGGGACAGAGGAAGCTGCAATAACCATGGTCAACTACTACTCCACTGTCACACCCCATGTCCGCAACGTCCCGGTGTTCATTCAGTACTCCAACCACAAAGAACTCAAAACAGATGCTGGAAACCAACGTGCCCAGGCAGTCCTGCAGGCGGTGTCCGCCGTCCAGGGGGGCGGTACCCCCACATCAGGCTCCACAGTAGATCTGGCTCTAACAGCTGCATCCAGCCCAGTGCTCAGAATAATAATTGACAACATGTTCTACCCAGTCACTCTGGATGTACTGCAGCAGGTAGCGTGCGGTCACTACCGACTCACTTAGACATGCAATACACATTCTTTGTTACACTCCGTTGTGCATAAATGACACCTACTTCTGCCCTTAAAAGTGGTTCGATATTAAAATCTTCACCGCTTAGTTGTATTTCCAGTGTGGGGGGAAAAACAATCCTGTACTGTTATTTCCCCTTTTGTCTGCAAGATCTTCTCAAAGTTTGGTACAGTCATGAAGATAATCACGTTCACCAAGAATAATCAGTTCCAGGCCCTGCTGCAGTTCAATGATCCGTCTACTGCACAGCAAGCCAAAATTGTGAGTAGTCGCAACTATATCAATCTGATTTAAGATGCCCTTGCTTTCCTCAGACCCCTGATGGCTGCTCATCTCACCGCAAGATAAACTTTTTCTTTCTAATGTCATTGCTCACTGGTTTATTTGTGTGCTTGCTGCTTTTAATGTGTTACTATATGAAGAGCACCGCTGTGTATGCTCTCCCCATGCAAATGAAATAGCAACTCTGGGTTCTTTCTTTCACAGGCTCTGGATGGTCAGAACATTTACAACTCGTGTTGTACACTCCGCATTGACTACTCCAAACTGGTCAACCTGAACGTCAAGTACAACAATGACAAGAGCCGTGACTATACTCGGCCGGAGCTCCCGGCCGGGGACGGCCAGCCCTCCGTGGATCCCAACATGGCTGCTGCTTTCCAAGGCAAGGACACCAGTTCTCTGCTCGGTAAGATCCCAGGTACATCCCTCTCTTTACCTCTTGATATGGCATTGGGGGCTCTTGGGGTTCGGGGGGCGTTGGCGGCTTGCTGCTTGCTTATGGGGGTGGCTTTGCTTTGTACATATTGTAAACATCTGGTCCTGTTGAGTCTCTACTCGTGTCGTTTAACCACACATGTCTAGAATTTGTGTGGTATCAGTCTGGCTGCACTGTCTGGTCTCTGCCAGTGTACTTGTTTTACCTGGGGCTTGGACTAGGCAGGGTTTCCATGTTTTAAATAATTCCAGTGGTCCTGACTAATATCTGCCGACAACTGGCACTTGGTGTGCATGGTGACGTCTGTCGTCTGTGTGCTGTTTGTCCCTAACCGGCCTGACCTCTCTCCAGGTGCCCTGAGCCCTCTGAACGCTGCGGCTGCGGCGGCTGCTGCTGCAGGGAGGGTGGCCCTGTCAGGCCACTCGGGCTCCAGCGGGGTGCTTCTGGCCTCCAACCTCAACGAAGAGGTCAGTGTACCTCCAACTGCCTCCACCTCCACACACAGGCTCAACCCTTCTCACGGACTTAACACTCTCCCACCTAGTTCTCATTTGATCCCCCTTCTGAGCTCTCTCTTTCTGTTCCTCTCTCGCTCTCCCTTTCTCTGTCTGTTTCTGTTTCACTCTGCTCCATGATGTCCAGGTCTGCCAGTTCAGACTGAGCCCCTCTCCCCAGATATCAAATTGGACACAAGTCTATAAACTAATTTGCCTTTGGCTCCTTTCTAAACTCTCTGCCATGTTGAACTGATTTAACTTGAGCTGGTTAACTTTTTTCTTCTCTAAGCTTTCCTATCTGGCTCAATAAGTGTCATATGATGGTTTTGTCTTGTCTGAATCTCTCTCACTACTATTCTCTCCCTCTGTTTCATTTTGCAATACGGAACTCAAACTTAATTGTGGTTCTTTTCTCTCTTCACTCTCCTGGCTTGACCACTCTGTCTCCCTTCCTAGTATAAAATCTCAGACGGAGAGACCCTAAATTAAGTGTTTGTGTGTGTGTGTGTGTGTATCCATATACACACACACTGACATTTCTAAATCTATTTGCCTTCATACAACGCACATGTACAGTCTGTCTGTGTTCAACGTGACTTGTGAATGCCATAACTCTACCAGGTGGTTTCATGTCAGTGCTAAAAAAAACAATTTGACTGCTGGGTCCTTCGACTAATTGTCTCCATTTCATACTCTGTATTGCCACACTTCAGATGACATTTCCTGAACGTTAATCTCTTGCCTACTGCATGCCTTTGGTTTCTTCATTGCTAGTTAGTTCTATGATTATGGTGTGATTATGATTTGACATTGAATGTTTGTCCAGGGCTTGATTACATTTGTCACAGTTTATTTGCTTGTTTAGTTCAGACTAAGTACATGAACCAGCCATTCTGACCTCCTGCATTTCCAGTGTACTGACCTGTTTTTTTGTCCCCCTCCCTTATTTTTTTTTTATACATTTGCATTTCCCTCCCTCCCTCCGTCCGCCCCCGCCCCCTCTGTCCGTCCGTTCGTCTGTCTGCCCCCCCACTCCCTGTAACCTCCCTGTTCATGCTTGGTGCTTGAACAAAACCTGTTTCCTTGGACCTACCTAAACCCCCAAATTAACTGCCTTGAACCATGCTCCATGACCACCTTCACCATTCTACGGGAAACCACCCTCCGTTATGGATGATCTGTCAATCTCCGCTCTCTACCTCCGCTCCGACTCTTCTACCTCTCTACCTGTCTTCCGCTGCTTGCTCTTCTCTCCTTCTAAAGATGGTTACGCCCCAAAGTCTGTTTACCCTGTTCGGTATGTTAATGTTAGCTCTCTTTTGATGTTTATTTCTGTTACAAAGAGATCATTCAAGTTTTTTCTGTTATTGGTTTGGTTGGTTTTCAGTCTCTCTTTAAATTGATCCATAGCGTTCTGTTAATGCATGGAAAATTGGCATGAACAGTAGTTGGATTTGCCAAACATTTCACAAAGCTTTTTAACTTTTTTCAGTTTTCCACATACACACTCAAACAAGCACACCTTGGCAACTGTTTATTTTTGCCGATTTAATTCTGATGAATGATCTCTATATAGCCAGTCTCTACACTCTCTCTCCATCTTTCCTACAACTCTTGTCCTAACTGTTTTCCTCACTGTCTGCTCTTTCTCTCCTCTTTCTCCTCCCTCCGCTTCCTCTTGTCTGCTCTTGGCTTTAACACAGGGGTTTATGGGGATTGCCAGAGGGTGAAGATTCTCTACAATAAAAAGGACAGTGCTCTCATACAGATGGCTGATGCCAACCAAGCCCAGCTAGGTAAGATACTCTTCCACGATCCTTTCAATTCCCAAACTGTCTGTTCAGAGTGGATGTAAATGTCTAATAGAACTGTTGATGAGCAGGCTGCCATGTTAACATGGCAGTTTTTTTTTTTACCTACTGAAAATACAGTAAATGTTTTACATTTCTATTGTGTTATTGCTGTGCTTTCAGCCACCAGAGAGCTCAACCAATGGAAACGTTTGTTTAATTCATTGTCCCCCAGCTGTCTAATACTGCAGTGTCAAAAATTGTGATGCACCGCAATGTTCAATTGCTAATATGTCGAGTATTTTAATACCACAGATTCATTGCTATCATTGTCAAGATACCTAGCGCCACACAATAGAATGAACACTGTGCCAACTGTTAAAAAGTGGACCGTGTGGATTAGGACTTTGTGAGGTATATGCCATGGGCCCAGCAGGCCTTATAACACATAAGTACTTAATTATTCATAGAAGGGTTGCCCAAGTGCCTTTTTTTTTTTTTTTACTGTTATGGCAATCCTCAGGGTGTTTTTTTGCCCGTTTATTTCTGGTTCCTATGTTGATTAAACCAGTTACCACCCATTGGTTGTTTAAATAATTATTCCATACATTTTATTTATATTCTGTCTTATGCTAGAACATCTTTCTGGGTTGTCTTTGCTTATTCGGACATTCAAGAAGCAAATTCTAATATTGCAACCTAACCTCAATTTCAAAAACCTAACCTCAATTTCCCTTTTCCTGGAGTGGGGAACGGTCTTGACTAAATACTACAGTGGTAACACACCTAATTCAAATACTGTGCTTCTAGCCATGAGTCATCTGAACGGTCAGAAGATGTACGGGAAGGTGATCAGGGTGACCCTGTCCAAGCACACCTCGGTGCAGCTTCCCAGGGACGGCCTGGATGACCAGGGCCTCACCAAAGACTTCACCAACTCCCCGCTCCACCGCTTCAAGAAGCCCGGCTCCAAGAACTTCCAGAACATCTTCCCTCCCTCCACCACTCTCCACCTCTCCAACATCCCGTAAGTCTACGACACCACCCAGAGATCAGATGCCTGTACCCTGAACCTAAATCGTATGGTTTGGGTTGGCTGTGTGTCCAGAATGAAAGCTGACATTTTGTTTTGACAGTGCGGATGTAACTGAGGAAGACCTCAGACTACTGTTCTCCAATGCCGGAGGCACTGTGAATGCTTTCAAGTTTTTCCAGTAAGTCTTTCCTCCTTTATCGCTCATAGTGTGACTGAGCTTGAGCTCTCCGTTTTGTTGTGAACGAACAGATTTCATTCAAATAATTTCCAGAGTGCTTTAGGGCTTGCAGCATGGGTACTTACACCATGTCTTGTCTTCCCAGGGATCACAAAATGGCGCTGCTCCAGATGTCAACGGTTGAAGAGGCCATCCAGGGTCTGATTGACCTCCACAACTACAACATGGGAGACAACCACCACCTGAGAGTCTCTTTTTCCAAGTCCACCATTTAAACCTGTGTAAAGAATCCGCAACAACATCCATCGCATTGTTTCCCAAGCAGCTCTTGGCTGGTGTTCGTTTACTCTGTCCGGACTCCGATGGACCACATTTTGACCTTTTGACCTCATTGTTTTCCATTCTACTTTCTAAATGTTATCAGTCATTCCTTCAGAGAATCACAAACTCAAAAACCAAGTAACGGGAAATGTTATCCCTTTCATTTGATCCAGACCGATGTGTAAGTCCCATTCCCCATTTTGTATAGAAGGCAAAGCCTTTTCCACCGTCTTCTCATTACGGTGGGTGGATGAATGGATGTTGGCGCCTCTTTTTATTGTAATAAGTTAAACAAAATGTGCCTTACCTGACAATATCAACTCTTTTTACATCTAAACAATTACATAAATCCCTGCAGTCTGATTTTGAGGCACATTAATTCTGATGTAAAGTGTTGTATTTCCTCCCTTGTGTGATTGTATTTTTGTTTTACCACCCAAGATGTTTTGCCTTTTCAATTGCTGGTGTTAATTTTTTTGTTAGTTTCTTTTGTGAAATTCGCTGTGGTTGTTGTGGAGTGGGGATCAATAGGAGGTAACCGTTTTTTTGTTTTTTTCCACCCTTTTTTAGATTAATTGGACCATGATGTGTAAAGGTTATTTGCAGACAGACAACCAGTGTTCCTTTAATCCTCTTTCCCTATGTGTGATTGAAAAATTGTTTCCCCATTTTAGTTGACACATCAACCATTTACTAAGAGTCTAAATGTTTCAATTCTTTATAGGTGTTTTACTTTCCTTACCTGCTTTCTATTGCAGTTTATTGATGTACATGGGTAGGTGAGTGGTTTTCTAAGCATGTACTGCCTGGTTCATGGAATTAAAAAAAGACATTGGTGATACTTAACTCATTTAAACTATATGTCATCAATGTCATAATTAAGCATTATGACCATGTTATGATGTACAGTTCAAATAAAGTTTTGCATAGTCTTCTGTTGCATGCATTGGAAGAGGCAAACAGGAGAGAACCTGTAGTGATGTCAATGTGTTGCAGTTTACTGAAGAGGGATAACCCTGGTTGGGACCAAAGTTTATGTGCCTTTAGTCTTAATTTACATTACAACATCAAGGAAAGGAATATAATTTCAACAATCTGGTCTTTTGTATATCTGGAAATGAGATCCAGTACCTTATTAAGAAACATTAATTCCATATAGTTATTTCATGCTGATATACATGTCATACCAACTTGTTTTATGAAGAATTTCTCAAGCTCAAGTTTTTGGATAGATGTTTCTAGAAAACATCCGACTCTCTGTCAGTTTAAGAGAAAAGTCATGTATATTTTCTATATTAGTTCATTTTTACATCTAGAAATGTACGATTCAGATATAGTTTGTAAGCGGCACAATTAAAATAATTTTCTAACAAAGTCGGGAGGTTTGGTCTGACTTGGTTGTGTGATTTTGATTTTTTCCTCCCTCCTCTCTCGTGTGTACCCTGCTTTACCCTTGTAGCATGCATCAATAAACTCTTCTGTAGCTCTGTATTCACCTCTTCTGTCTCTGCCGCTTGCTCATCTTTTCTGTCCAGTCTTTCACTTCTTTTCAGTTCTGTCTTGGGATGAAAAAGCAAAGGAACCTAAAAAATTAGGATTCTAAATCAGGCATTAAGCCTGATATGCCACCCATTTTACCTCATATATTTACAATTTGAAGCTTTCTTGTAATTTCACCAAACATTTGAAAATTTCTTCTGACAGATTCTATCCTCTTGTTTGGAATTGGTTTTGCCTGCTCTTCCTGTAGAGCTGATCATCTAGTCCAGACTCACCTTTCAAATTTTTCTGCTCAGTAGGGCAGTCTTGCACTAAATCATCTGGAATTAGTTTGAACCTTACATTCCAGCACCCTCATTGTACATGGACATTAAGCTCTGAGACTAACCTCACTATTTACTATAGTTTATGGAGTTTCCTGTTTGAAATATATCAACATCTGGGACCCGAGTTGACTGTTGAGCAATAATGTTTCTGGTCATTAAATGTTTCAAGGTCTGGTTTATAGCAGTCCATCTTCTCTCCCTAATGCATTCCTGTGCTTGACCAGTGGCTGCTGAACCTGCAGTGCCGTTACTGTGTCAGTTCATTGGCATAGGCTATACAATGATGGACGCCCTGTCTGTGACTGATGAAGACAATTCTCCAACCCTGCTCTGGTGTTTGGTAAGTTGGGCCGGTGTGATTCATCATGAAGGAGACTGACTACCACTATACCGCTCCTCCCAGTCCATGTTGCTGTTATTTTGCACACTTAAATGGAAGCGCTTGTACTCTGCAACTACCTTTATAAACAGAAATGACATGATAAATCAGTGAACGGACGACCCAGACCGAATCAATAGCGTGTCTGCCCGATGCATCATGGTAGACATCTATATCCAATCTCCATCACCCAGTCAACAAGATGGGAGCTGTTCTTTGTTTTCCTGTCGTTCTTTTTTGCTCTTCATGAGAAGTTGGTCGCGGAACTAAGAAGTTCTTGTTTTGTTTAAATGCATTGTCACTGTACACAGTGCAGTTTACATTAAAGCTTGTTTTTAGTGAATATCCTATTTGTCATTAAAAGAAGCTATTGGCAGTCTTGAGAATTTTCATTTTATTTTTGAGCTGAAATGGCCACCTTGTTTTTGGGAATAATAGTGATCATCTCAGTGGCTAAGCTGCAAAAACAGAGTAGGAAATATTTTGGTTTATTTTGAGTACAGGGTTTTGCCCTTTTACTCTGAATTTTATGTCCAATTAATAGTTATATATATATCTCAGTGTAGCCTAATGGGATCATGACAATCCAGCTCTGAGACATTAGCTACGAACATCATTCTTAAACATCTCCTGTGGATGCCCCGTTGTTCTACTTATTAAATATATTCCGGATGTAGCACATTAAAAATCAACTTGTCAAGTAACCATTCAGCTATTAACTGTCTCAATCAGGTGAGCTAACTCGGGGCTACAACAAAATTGTTAAGACCATTTTGAGGTCCCAAGAAGAGGTTGGAGGACCACTACGCTAAGACGTTTCGCTTCTATTCACATTGCTTGCTACAACATGCCTGTCAGCGGCCGACACACGTGAGGGAGTTGCTGGTGTGAGTTTCAAGCAAGGTTTCACCCAATCCACTTTGGGCTATGTAAGGCCAACATTCCCTAATGCAAGCACCAGTCAAGGCCAATATGCCCAGCTCTTACCCTGATATAAATCCCCGGGTGTCGTCACTACGAGGTAAATGCCTTTTGGCCATTTGTAATTTTTCAATTCCTGCAATAGCTGCATTTAAAGATAATGAAACTATTGTCGTGGTGTGAATCAAATAACTTCACCTGAAGTCCAAAATATATGTATTTCAGGCAGGTAATAATCAGTGGATACTAATTTAGTTACCTCTTCATTATGGATGCCTCAGTTTAGAGCTTAGGTAGTTCTTAGCAGTAGGAGTGAGGTTCTCGGCTGTGCTTTGCCCTGAATAATACACTGGCCCTCTTGCAGTTAGTCGGTTAGCACCAACTCCAGTCTCCAGCCTGATTCACTCAGCCATACCGTGCCGCTGTGCTTCACTCATCTCATTCCCTTTTATAGAGATACATTGGTGAGCCTGCTGTTTCGAAATTGTATTCCATTTACTAAGTTCACTACCTGGTCATCAGTGCGTGGTGCGGACTGTAACTGCTAATCTATACTGCTCTGCTCAGCCAATACACACATAGGTGTGTTCCCCAATCCATCACCCCGGCCTCATAATCTTCATGTCAGCCTCCTCTTGGCCCGAGGTAACATTACTGTAACGTCTAATTCAGCTGGCCCTGCTGATAATGACTATTGATTTGGATTGGGTTCTTGTTTTTGAGAGAAACATGGAGGGACTGTATTTTACAGGTCTGTACAATCTGAGATCCCTCTCACAGCTCAACAACCTATCCTCCCCAATAACAATTACCATCGCTGTCCAACCCCCCTTTCCGTCACTCCAGCCTGGTGAAAGTGGATGTTTTGGGATTGGCATGCTAATTGCTGTCATCAACACCCAGGTTAGGAAGAGATAGCAACAGATCATAGGTCTATGTTGTTCTGTCTGAAACGTGTTATGTTAGGTGTTATATCCCCACATTGCCATCATAATATGTTGAATCACTAAAAGCAATGGTTATAGATGGGTATTGTACCTTTTTTCATCATTGGCACCATTAAGCTGCCAGCAATATTTTTCATGGGGAATAACCCACCGTCTAAGGTGTAGTTTTATTACATGGTAATTTAAGGCATGGTTTGTTCATTTGAAAGGTTGTCGACAGACATGTGAAAGGACATTATTTTCTCAGCCTATCCATTATCACATTTTACTATCTATATTCCTATGCATTTTTTCACCTAAATTGAGAGGAGGGGAGAAATAATTTGATAGTCATAGAAGTCTAGTCCTGATAACCAATTCTGGTTTCAATGACTAACTCTTTGCATAAAGTAGCGGTGGGTGCTTCATCAATGAATGGCTCATTTTGGTGAATGTTGGAAATTGCATTGGTGTTGTTTGTTTGACACCATTATTTGCATAATATTTGAGCTCTTATAAGTAATAAATTACAAAATGATTCAATAATGATTGTTTATCCGCATAACAGAAACTAGAACAGTGGTGAGAGCAAACTTTGGTTTTGAAAGTTTTGGCAAGTCGGTCTCATGATTTGTTAATAGGGTTTGTTTGAAAATAATCAATTGGAACCCTTTATCAAACCTGGTGGAAGTGTTAGTCTGTGAAACCAGACACTAGCCACAGTTGTCTACGATTCATTGTTTGAGAATAAACTAAAACTGATAACAGAAATATAATACTGTATGTGTGTTTTAGACATGTATTTGTTGATGAATACTAATGCAATCCACTGTATCTCTTTCATACATGATTTCCAAAATGTGTACTAAAAACAACTTGGGAATGTTTAAATGTTCCCCCTTCATAAAGAAAAATGTCTGTGTCCTTATAATTCGTTAGTTCATCTTATGATGAGACGTACTGTGTATGATTTACGTATAAGATGGGAGTGTCAATTCCTAGTGACTTTGTGTTGATCAGATCATAATCAAAATATATTCAGCGCTGATTATTACATCTGTAGGTCAGTTAATGATCAACTAGCAGAACGGTTACAAAATGTAGGCAAATTGCTCATAGGCCACGATATACAGGAACACAACATCCATACATTGTAAGTTATTAAATTCATGAAAATGACACTAAGCAACATTTCAATATTTTATGTTGGCTATATGTAAAATACCTCATCATTTACTTCCTCACTATGTATTCTCTGAATTGATGTACCGGCAGTGAACTGTCCTTTCCTTGTGTGCGACTCAAACCTAAAAAAGCCAAGTTAGGGCGAATCAACTGACTGCTGATCGGAAAACAAAGCTGTGGGAAATTACAGACATTTGACTAGTCCATAAGGCTTTGACATCCTTCTTACACTATGTAGCACATGTAGACTTCTAAAATGCACATGAATGTGTTTTATATTGATAAGCTGAAATGTGAGATTTTGAAATTCATGAAATTATAACAGGGTATTTTCAATATCTTATAATTAGCCTAGTGAATGATGCATTGTCAATACATTGGATACTACAGTTGAGACGGAACAAGCACAAACAAAGCAAACATTTGTATTGGCCCACAAAATATCCACCGGTGGCTAAATTGACCACTATATGTGGTCATTGTGACTCCAGATCTGCTAATGGAAGCAATGATTTTTTATGTGTTTCAGAAAATCTGTTGGCAATACCTACAATACCACGTGCAACTGCACATGACAATAACATTTTGAATGTTTAGCAATTACGAACCCAATCTCTAAGCCCGGAAGGCACATATACAAAATACAACACCACCTCTCAGACTTTCTCTACCACTTCCGCTCCACCGGCTTCTCCCCTCAAGGCAGAATAGTATGTCTGTATGTACACATGTGCGCGTGTGTGAGAGTGTTTGAGCGTGTGTGCATGCAAGCGGTCAGGGAAGGCTCAGGTCAGTTGCCAGGCAAAAGGGTCAGAACGGTAATGAGATGCTTTGAGAGAGACTGAGAGAGACTGACAGGGGTGTGCATGTGTAAATAATCTATTAATTAAAGGGAGGAGTGGAATGAATAGGAAACCTTTTCCTGTGATATCTTCATCCCTCTGTCCTCCCCTCCCCCACACACCCCTCATCACACACTCTCCAGGTTCAGGAAGAACCACAAAGAGACGTTTATTGGGAGATTAAAGCCAAATCTTCTAGATTGCTGTATAAAAAGGTAATTTACAATATTAAACTGACTTTTATCTATATGCAAATGACTCCCCTCCTACACTGATTTAAATAATTTATGTGAAGGTTTGAAAGTGAGGTGGGTGTCTTTTGCCGTTGAAGATAACCCAGTTAGGCTATAAAGGAAACTATTAACTTTCTTCTTTTTTTCAAACTAGAGTTTATTTCATTCAATTACAGCAATTGCTTTCCTCTGGGTTGAGATATGGGAGCTAACGTTTTGGCACTGTTTCTCTCAAAATATTTTGCCTTCAGGGTTTTTGCTGGGTAATGTCAATATCAGGTGCTCAGCTCATTCCTCAAGCCTCCGTCAAGCCTCTTGTCACACATCAAGACATCACGCCTCTCAGACACGGGGGACATGGGTAATTTCATCTCATATTGAAGAGGTTTGTTGTCGTGCTTCAGCTCTTACCAGATATGACTTATTTTCCCTTCAATAGCCCAAGCATCACTCTCCTGTCACATGATCAGAGTGGCGTAGGGGCGGCCCAGGGAGAGATTAACCTCAAAGTAAAGACATTATTTTGTATATGAGTGCTGTTAGAAGACTGACTGTATGTACCTTTTGCCGTCACGTTATGAACAACCAGAGCCTTCGCTCCACTGGTGTTATTTACTGTACTGTACACAAGTATTTATTCTGGTGACTCCAGGCAGTTAAGCCGTCAGGGGGGAACAGCCGAAAATGTTGTCCTGGGCCCAGGCCTTGTTGGGGGTCCCATTTGCTTGACTTAAATATAGTTATTAATTAGTCTGTCAAAATTAGTATTCAGTACTACTGAGAAAGTTACACAGTTATTACACAGAACAATTGCATTGATGAAAGAATCTTGCTGAGTCGTTTATTAAAAAGTTTGAATCTATCGAGTAATTTCGTTCATTTGAGTCAGAAATGCCCAGCCGAACATTTTATAATAAATGAATTACTGTAGGCCATGTGTCCAATTTTCTGTTACAAACAGGTATTTACAATGCTACTTGCTTGATCAACTTTTATCTGAGACCGTCAAACTAACAGCTGCAGCTGTTAGACGGAAAGTCAGCAACTCAGCTGGAAGCCAGCAGTCGGGGTAGAACTTCGCCGGCAGACGTTCAAATGAACTAAACCGTTCAGCTGAATGATAAAACTGACCAAGTCAGTTGTTCACAAGTCTTTTTTACTTAGGCAAAGGCTGAAGCTCTGTTCTAGTTTTCATGTTTTTTTGTCATGACATCAGTATTCTAACTATATAAATGATCATACTCTGGGTTCAATTATCACTTTTAAATATGTTTTCATGAAGTTCCTGTCTTGATCTATTTTTCTCTGCGAATGCAAATAGATGTTGATTGGTGAACTGAGCGGGTGGGCTGGGTATGAAGCAAGTGATCATATAGTAAAAATCTGCTGTCAAACGTTGTAATGAACAATACCATTGAACAAGTAACTAGACAAAAAAAATTGTGAGTCCCGAGTCACTAAAAAGATTCTTTCAAGCGAACAAATCGTTTGTGAA
Organism: Esox niger; assembly: GCA_016801105.1. Lineage (NCBI taxonomy): Eukaryota > Metazoa > Chordata > Actinopteri > Esociformes > Esocidae > Esox > Esox niger. The sequence goes on along the minus strand of JACXGJ010008323.1, from coordinate 6,153 downwards.
CTGCACATCACTACTAGGTAGGATTTCTTCAGTAAAAAACACAAGTTCGGCGCCAGTGGAATGTTAATTTATAATTTTTGGAGCATGGAGCTACTTCCCAAGCAATTCTGTTCCAGCAATCCCGTTCAAGCCAATTGCAATCTGTGAGGCTAGCTTTCCTCTTTGATTTATTTTGGGAATGTGCATTTTACCTGGATGATATATATATATATATATATATATATATATATATATATATATATATATATATATATAAATATATTATAATTACGCATAAGGGAGTGAAGTTCATTTACTGTAAGTAACTACAATTGCAGTTTAGGTCAACAAACTGTCAATTCATTTTCTACTACAGCATACATTACAAAAAGAAGCGTAAGGAGAGGTACCCTTCATTCACTCACAATCGGTGAAATTGCTTATGGTTTGCTAGTAACAATGAGAGGCTGGCATTGTCCTGCCTTGGATGTTTTGACCAAGTTACTTTCTTGCCTATTGCATTCAAGGAAAAAGGCGGTCCCAACATAAACAAAACAAAGTAGTAATCTCTCACTAAAAGAAAACAGTGGATTTGAGCAGATTTATCTGCTATAGCCTACTAACAATTCAAGAGAACAGGGGAAACGAAAATGGGTGCATGCCATTTGTTTAAAAACTTTGGGTCATTGTCATGCTGGAAGACCCAGCCACGACCCATCTTCAATGCTCTTACTGAGGGAAGGAGGTTGTTGGCCAAGATCTTGCGATACATGGCTCCATCCATCCTCCCCTCAATACGGTACAGTCTTCCTGTCCCTTTTGCAGAAAAGCATCCCCAAAGAATGATGTTTTCACCTCCATGCTTCACATTTGGGATGGTGTTCTTGGGGTTGTACTCATCCTTCTTTTTCCTCCAAACACGGCAAGTGGAGTTTAGACCAAAAAGCTCTATTTTTGTCTCATCAGATCACATGACCTTCTCCCATTCCTCCTCTGGATCATCCAGATGTTCATTGATAAACTTCAGACAGGCCTGGACATACGCTGGCTTGAGCAGGGGGACTTTGCGTGCACTGCAGGATTTTTATCCATGACGGCGTAGTGTGTCACTAATGGTTTTCTTTGAGACTCTGGTCCCAGCTCTCTTCAGGTCATTGACCAGGTCCTGCTATGAAGTTCTGGGCGGATCCATCACCTTCCTCATGATCATTGATGCCTCACAAGGTGAGATCTTGCATGGAGCATCTTGAACATCTTCCATTTTCTAATAATTGCGCCAACAGTTGTTGCCTTCTCACCAAGCTGCTTGCCTATTGTCCTCTAGCCCATCCCAGCCTTGTGCAGGTCTACAATTTTATCCCTGATGTCCTTACACAGCTCTCTGGTCTTGGCCATTGTGGAGAGCTCGGAGTCTGTTTGATTGTGTGGACAGGTATCTTTTATACAGGTAACCAGTTCAAACAGTTGCAGTTAATACAGCTAATGAATGGAGAACAGGAGGGCTTCTTAAAAAAAAACGTACAGGTCTGTGAGAGCTGGAATTCTTACTGGTGGGTAGGTGATCAAATACTTATGTCATGCAATAAAATGCAAATTAATCATAAAAAAAATCATACAATGTGATTTTCTGGATTTTTGTTTTATATTCCGTCTCGCACAGTTGAAGTGTACCTATGTTGAGAATTACAGACCTCTACATGCTTTGTAAGTAGGAAAACCTGCAAAATCAGCAGTGTATCAAATACTTGCTCTCCCCACTGTATGTACCATTCAGATTGCATACTCTTATGAATGGAGAGTGAGGATAGAAATGGCCAAATTTTATGCACCATCACTAAAAGTTACAGTATGCTTTCAGACAGTGAAGCGATATAATTGAACTGCTGCCTGTGGCTGTAATGTTTGTAAAGGTCAATTGCAGTGGCTGGTGCATTAACTAATATGTTCCCTTACTTTTCTGGACTTGAACAATATGAACTGCTCTGGTAATATGCACAGGTGGCCAAGACTATTACCATTTTCTTAGATTTTCTATAGTGTTCCCCATCCTCCAGTTTCCCATCAAGTGCATACAACTCCCATGTGAAAGATTTCCCATTCCCCCATTCTATTTCCCTCTGACCATCTGTTATTCACCTCAGCTTGGATGAACCTATCCATATGGCAAAAACATATTCGTATTTTTTCTATAATCATGTAAAACAGTGATAATCAAAATCTATGTGATTGTCAAAAATCTGGCACAATCAGTAAATTTCAATGAAACCTAGTGACTAAATAATATTCTATGGATGTGTGTTTAGGATATAGACCCTACAATATCATTTCACAATATTAAGACGGCAGACACCAAAGGTTGTCCAAATGTTCCTCTCAGTGATGTACTTTTAATTGATGAGTGTATGTCATCTCTCTCCGTGAAGTGTTTAATTTAATGCAGATGTTATAGGCAGAATGATTTGTGACCAATGGCCGGTTTGCATTCTATATGGTTCAGTATGTTCTGTTTTGGGCCAATCACATCAGTGTATGAGATGAGGTCACTTGTGATCGTATTACCCAGTAGGATGTTAAAACAATAACAAGTGTAATATCCGGCTCTTAGGAGTTGTCATTTACTTCTCCTTCTCCTCCAAATCGTATGTTTCTCGATAGTACTAAATACCAAGGTTGACTGACTAATTAATTATATTTTAGCCAACCAAATGGGCAACCCCAGGTCTGGGCCCGGGACAATGTTACTGGTTGTCCCCCTCGTCGGCGTCACTGGTTTCATCTATACGAATAATCGTGGTTGAAGAATGATTACTAAATACTTAATGGATTTACTACTATCCCTATGCTTATTAATTGTTGATAATGTATAAGAATTTGTTCACTTTCACAATACTTTCAGCGTTCCTCTATAATATGTTTTGGAAATCGTAGGTGATACGGTACCTATATGCTCAATTGTAAGCTGATACAATTACGTGTCTTCACAGTAGAGGTTTTGGCGGGCATTAGAACCTGCTAGTGTTACATCTCAGCTGGCTTCCTGTGTTAGGTCTTGCATGGCGCTGTCTCAAATGAGGTCTCCGTGGCTACCGATTTTCAAAACAAAACATCAACCTAATTGGTTCGTTAATACATTTATTTCAGGCACATGCTTGGGTGCTTTTATTATAGCTTACAGTGTTGTTCTCAAAGGGCCTTGATGAAAAAGGGGATGAGACAACCTATACTGGGAATTTCAGAGAGAGATGTAGAAGACTGAAAAGAGAGACGTCTTTCATGCCAATTTGCCTTTGATTGGGCAAAATATTTTAAATGTTACACTATTAATGTTGCCTTGGAAATATTGGCTAGATCAATGACAACCCCAATACAACAATACAACTCCTTAATTACCAGTAAAATATATTAAATATATTTTGAAGCATTTTTTTAACTTTTAATGCAAACGACACCCAAATAATATGTGCCCCTTCGTGGTGAACACCCATGAAAAAGTTTTTACCTTCAAAAGCTGCCAATGAAATTCCCAGTAGCAGGATGCAGCTTACAACCAGTGCAATAACAAAGGGAGACAGACAAGTGTTAACGCTATTTGCATATTGATGGAAAAATATGATTATCATTGGGGTTGGATAAGAAAGAAAGGAAGATTAATCATGATTTTATCATATATATATTTAGTTGAAAAATGCATTTGTAAAAAATTAGTTAAATATATAAAACGCCCCTTGCATTTCAAAACGTGTTTCAAAGAATCATATAATACTGAAGATTGCAATGCATTATGGATAAAATCCTGTTATTAACCTTTGTTTGAAGCTTGCAGTCAAAAAAGAAACTCTGAAACTGCATTCATTTTTACCTGACACATGAGGAGATTTACAGAGCTAGTATCAGTTGACATTTCTGCTTAGTTTAACCAATGCTTGTGTCATGTATAAATGTCCTTAATATATGACAAAACAGCTGATGGAAACAGAAGCGTCATGCCTATATGGGGCAAAGGGGAATGTCACCCAACATTATGAAAAAAATTTAATGGAAGTAATTCCAAATAATCAAATGTAAGTCAATGTTTCATAAAATGTATGTCTTAGCTGTTAATCAGCTTGAGCATACACTCAAAGTTTGAGAGAACTCTAACCTATAATAGTTGAGGTAAGATTTTTTCGTCCTAAGAAACAAATGTTTAGTCAAAATAAATTAGTAATAGTTTTACATAGCCTTTTCCTTTAAATTTTATCAAAGGGGCAAAACTGTGGGGTACACACTGACACTACTATAAGGTTCCTACCAAGGCACAAAATTCTGTCAATAGGGGAGTGTAATGCAGACTCAGTAGAGGTTGGTTTTGTTTACTTTTTATTGAAATTCTTGCAGTGGAATACATGTACCTCCTGTGATTAATAATTATTAATAATTAATAAATCACCTAATGTGATTAAAATATTTTTAGTGTAGCTGCCAATGTGATTGTTGTTTCAAACCTTCTGTATATTTGGACATTCCTTTACCTATTCAAGATTATTTCATAATTTTTTCACATTGTCAAATTATAGTGCAGCCATAGGACATCATATATTAACCAATAAAAGAGTTAAACATATACTTTTCTTAAGAAACTCACTTTGTCATAATTCTTGATCATTATTTTTCATAATCTTTGCACACAGTCAGACATCTGTTCTCAGTATTTCACTATATTTTAGATTAGTTCAGCCAACCCTGTTATAAATCTAACAAAATGCATGTGTCTCTTGCTGATAAAATGTTTGCATGTTTTCCATTTGAGATTTCTATGATTTATTACTAACAACACATTTTTTGGTCACAATTCTGAATGTCACACCCAATGATAGTGTCACACTATAGTCCAAAACAAATCACACTACAATTTGTCACACTACAATACAAATGTATTTAACATTAAAACAATAACTATTTTAAATAATGGTATTAAAATAATGCAATCAAATATTTAATATTTAAGGTAAACAAAAAAGACACTCAAAATCATATTATGTGTGCTATTACAGCAGATAAAGGGCAGTTTCTGTCTTAAAACTGGACAGGCCTTGATTTCCTTGCTGCAAAACTATCAATGATATTGTCATAGGATATCTTTCTGGGCATGTCTCTGTTGATGCTCATCAATGTTAACTAGCTTATTGCGTTACATTTCATATGGCTAAAACCAGAGACGGATGCTTTAAAGAATTTCCATAAAAACATACTGCTATATTTTTTCTCCTTTCTTCCTAATTTTTCTTCTTTCTATAATGTGCCCCTGATGGCTTTGATCTTTTCATATGAACAGCAGTCAGAATATTTCATCCCAAGCATGGAGGTGGAAACATCATTCTTTGGGGATGCTTTTCTGCAAAGAGGACAAGACGACTGCACTGTATTGAGGGGAGGATGGATGGGTCCATGTATTGCAAGATCTTGGCCAACAACCTCCTTCCCTCAGTAAGAGCATTGAAGATGAGCCATGGCTCGGTCTTCCAGCATGACAACGACCCGAAGCACACACCCAGGACAACAGTGTGTTAGAGAGTGGCTCCGTAAGAAGCATCTCAAGGTCCTGGAGTGGCCTAGCCAGTCTCCAGACCTGAACCCAATAGAAAAGGGAGCTGAAAGACCGCTTTGCCAAGCGACAGCCCCGAAACCTGAAGGATCTGGAGAAGGTCTGTATGGAGGAGTGGGCCAAAATCCCTGCTGCAGTGTGTGCAAAGCTGGTCAAGAACTACAGGACACGTATGATCTCTGTAATTTCAAACAAAGTTTTCTGTACCAAATATTAAGTTTTTCTTTTCTGATGTATCAAATACTTATGTCATGCAATAAAATGCTAATTAATAATTAAAAAATCATACAATGTGATATTCTGTATTTTTGTTTTAGATTCCGTCTCTCACAGTTGTAGTGTACCTGTGATGAAAATTACAGCTTTGTAAATAGGAAAACCTGCAAAATCCGCAGTGTATCAAATACTTGTTCTCCCCACTGTATATAGCATTGAAAGTACATAATGGAATCAAAGTGCATTTGATGGGCTGTTTATTTTTCTCTTTGCACAAGCAAAATAAACTATATCAATATAGTATCAATGTCAATCAAAAGTGAAAGAAAAACAGGTGTTGTTTTGCCAAGAAATAGGAAAACTTGCAAAATCAG
>JACXGJ010008322.1:0-27571 GCA_016801105.1 Esox niger | reverse complement strand
CCTGCAGTGGCCTTATTGAGACTGGCCCTGTGTACCCCTCTTCCCTGCAGTGGCCTTATTGAGACAACTCCTTGTAGCAGCTTGCTATGCACATTAGCCTGGTTATGTTTTCTTTGTATATTTGTCATATAAAAAGTTAGTATACTTAGGAAAAACTTCCCAGATCGTCTTCTTTTCCTGGTTAATTCATTATGAATCCTGTTCACACACAACACAATAACTTCTGTTAAAACACTAAATGTACACTTTGTGGTATTGTATTATTAAATCCCATATTGACTGAACAAAGGATCTATCCATTCTGCTGTCCACATTCCTGGTGTCTGTCTGTTAGACAATTTGACAGACAGACATACAGACAGGCAGTCTATGTGTGTTTGTCTGGCAGTTTGTCTAGCTGTTGTTCCGGCTGTTTCTCTGGCTGTCTGTGTATATGCACAGCCATAGCACAGTAATCACACACCATTCCAGCATCCTGACAGCACTTAATAGCCTGGGGCCCTGGCTATGTTTCCAGTACTATCACAGTAAAATTCCATTGACTCTTCTGTTTCCAGTGTACTGAGAGAATAGAGCAAATGTTGAAAGATTTTTATTTACTATAATTTATTTTGCAGGAATATTGAAGAGCTTTACATGAAGTACAAACATTTATATTCCTGTGACTGGCTCTGGATTTGAGTGATTGATTAATGACTGAAAATCGAATGAATACACTCCCGTCTGCTTTTGTTCCTCTGTGTCTGGGACAATACCGCTTTGGCAAGGCTGCCCCAAATACCATCAGGGTTTCTCAGTGGAATTAAAGGCTCACTGATGTTGGTTAGAGAGAGGCGGTTAGATGCCCACGGTCAGACAAGGCAAATGTTGACCTTGTCTGACAGTCTACACACATAACGACACAGCTGTGTGCCTAGAGAAACAGTATAGACATGACAGGCAGATGCTGGACACAAACGGCACCCTATTCCCTATGTAGCGCACTACTAAGCCATGTGGTTATAGCTATAGAAGCATTATATAGTGCACAGCACTGATGCTCAGATGTCAGAGTACAGGGAGGGAATCTTGATGTCAGAACCAAGTACATTGAAAAATTCCCAGATCCAGGCCAGAAGTGTGCTGGGTGTGCAATTCATTCCCAGAATCAGAAGCAGTTTATCTAAGTCCGTTTACTCATTCACAGCATCAAAACCGGTTTTATCTTAGTCCAGTTACACGTTCACAGAATCAGAGCTGGTTCTATTCCTTAAGTCCATTTACACACAGAGAGAATTTTATTCGGTGTAATGGTGCCGCTTGGGGCAGGGACACTGGGACGGATGGTAAAACATCGATATAACGTTGACATACTGTCACACACAGTGAGCGCTGAACACAAACAGTTATATCATTTAAGACAATGAGATGTTCACATTATGAGCTGTGACTCACACACATGGATAGATGAACCCATTTTCAGTGTTGCTATGATACAGTCAGATGAACTGACACGTTTGAGTACAGGAGTGGGCTTGCTGTGGTTAGCTGGCTTGGGCAGTACTTTTGAAATGTGCACAGTCAGTCCCCCTGACCGGAGCACTGGGTTAGGGTGGGATGGATCTTGAAGGTGGTTCATGGTCTGGCGTCCGTTTAAACCAGGCCGAGACAGAGTGAGGTAGGACGTGACATTGAGCTGCAGGGTTTATAGGTGTTGTATAATGAGATTACCAAGCAACACAATGAGGTTATCCACAGGCAAATCTTCATAGAGGCTTCATCACACTATGGGCAACTGATGCCACTGACCACCTCTGAATCAAAACGTAATCTCTGTTTGAGGAATTTTCTTTGAGGTCTAGTCTGGGATGCTGTTTGTGCAGAACCACTGTTCATCAGGAGTTATTCTGCGTTGCTAAAAGCACTTTATGTGTCTGTTTTACATATTGTTCCAGGCTTGTGATGTAAATCCAAGTTATCTATTTTGTTTTTACAGATTTTGAGTGATTCAGTAAAATTATGCAAATCTTTTAACTGCATGATTTTTGGTGAACCAGATGTATGCTCTAAATATACAGCCATAACACTCCCAAAATGCTCTCCTTTCTCTTTATAATACACTTATTTTGTGCCCAGCCCTATGGATCTGACAAGAACTTACGCACTACAGAGGGAAAAGGCTTCGATTTGTGACAGACGTATTTAAGTTGTACCCATATTTTCCCACTTCTCGCTGTTCGCCTAAACCCCTCTGGATCATGTTGCAGATGTTTGTGTTTTTTTCATATTTTTTTAAACACTTGGCAATCTCAGTTCTAATGGTGTGGTAGCCCGGTGGAGCAGCTGTGGCGAATTACACAGAGTTCTATACTGTCGTTAGGTGGAGTACAAATTACATCATCCGCTCTGCTTCTCTGAGCCCAAATCGCACCCTGTTCCCTTAATAGGGCGCTAGAATCAACCCGAGCCTCATATAAGGCCCCATAGACCTGTGGCCATTAATAACGCATCATAAAGGGTAAACGGGTTGCGCTATTTGGGATACGAGATTTGGGCACTTTTTAAGTGGAATACGTAACAAATTCCCAGCAATAGGTGCAAGCTGTTATTATAAGGTTCTGCTCTGCGGTTCTGCGGTGCCTAGGAATGTCTGTTCCGTTAAGCTCGCCGGGCCTTTTCATAACAGTGGCGTTTGCCCTGACCATCGTTGTGTTCCAACTGGCACCCTATTCTCTAAAAAGTGCACTTCTTTAAACCACTGCCCTTGGGGGAATGTACTGCTATTTGGGACACAGTTATTGGTTAGTTTACCGTGTCTCTCCCGACTTAACTTGCCGTGTGGGTGTATGTCTGGTGGCTGGGCAATGCACTGACAGCATCAGAAGTCACCCAGGTCAGCCAGCCTTACAAATTACCCCCCACCCCCCATCCCCCTCCCGGAGGAATGGTGAGTATTTCTCACTTCGCTCACAATCTTAAAGAACCCGCATTTCGTTCAGCGTGGCTCTACCTATTTTGTTGACTTGAGTTGCTCAGTGGACTGAGTTAAATGTGGTTAAAAAGTATATTGGAACCACGTCAGACAGCTCATGTTGTCATATGTATTTATTAAGTGTCGTCTTTGCTGATTAAGCAAACTGAACGGAGAGTTTTTTTTTTTAAGGGAAACCAAATGACAGAAAGGCTGTGAGTAATGCAGTCAGACACACTGAGCTGAGCCTCTGAGCTAAGTGACGACACCTTGGAGAGGAACGGTACTGCGCTAGGACCGCACGTCTCTGTAAGTGCGCAAATCCCAGCCCAGCAGACACCGAGGGACCACTCGCTCGCTCCATCATAGCTCCAGAGAGGCAGTTTGCTGCGGTGCGGTGAGCAATCACCGGGGAAGCACCTTCTGCGGCGCACACCTCTCATCCCGCTCCAGCTCTGGTTTTCGCTGTTCGCCAACTGAAGCTGAAACGGAGACTATCCACCTGGGCTTATCTACGGAGGACGAAGCCCTTCTTATGGGCTCACAATGCGCAGGATACGGGCCAACGCCATCGCTATTTTGACCGTAGCGTGGATCCTGGGAACATTCTATTACCTGTGGCAGGACAATAAGCCGCACACTTCATCCCCGTCCTCGGCTTCACAGCCTCGGGCAGGTGGCAGCAGGAGCCATGCCGCCGGCGGGCGACTAGACATTCATCGAGATGACAGGACCATTCCGCTGATCGTAAGTGACAGGAGAGGAGCGGTTTGGGGGAAAGAGGGAGCGGTAGATGGATGGATGGGTGGAGAGAGAGACCGAATGAGATGCTGCGCTGTGTCTCACTGATGGGAAGCGGATAGCTGTGGTTGTGCGGAGCTGCAGGAGAGTGTGCTGCATGTTAATTCGCGGTGGGTAGCCTAATCTGTGTTGTGATGAACAGCTGGGTGTGTTTTTCACCCCGCATATCTCTCAACAATGAGCATATGATGCCTGTCTGTATTGGGCGTGAATAACCTTTATGTGCGTTGATGCTGTGGACAATTTCATAATAACTCAGAGCTCAAAATAGAATTCCTCTGCTACTTATGATATTGCATTATTTTCATGCACATCGCTCTCATCCCTCATCAGTTGCGGTGTGGTCGGTTGGCTGCAAAGCTTGCCCTGAATAACGCGTAAGAGGCTTTCGGTCTAAGACGCTGAACCTAGTCAACCCTCGGAAGAGTGGTCCGCGGCCGCCTATTCTGTCTTTCCGGCATTGTTTCTGCAGGGAATAAAAACAGAGACCCATTGGTCTGGTAAATGGGCAGTACACGCGGATCGTTTACATATATCCGTGGAGAGAACAACGATCGAGGAATGTACTTATCTCTCTTCATTCCCGGTTTAGCTATATTTTGTCTAGATGCGATAGACTATCTTGTCAGACCAGGTTCGTTGAAAAAGGATCTGTCATTATCTAAAATGAAAACTCGCGCTTTGTGGCCGGCTACAAGCTTATGTCTTCTTTGACATCTATGCGCTACACAGTGGGGAAATGACTGACACAGTTGGGAAATTACTGACACGTTATGTATGGAGATAAGGCTATACTTTAGGGGCCTTTCAGATATCTCCAAGTTGTGTTAAAATCATTAGCATCCTTTTGTTCAGTATTTGCTGCACCCTCTCCAAAGGGCAAGAAACAACTGATATTTTTTATTTACTTTTTTATGTGAATTTGTTTTACCGTCATTTTATCAGGTGATTATGCTACGAACTCATTCGTATTCACAGCCATTTAGCAGTTAGAGATAACTGTCGTTTACTTTGACTGAAGGACTGGGTTTTTCCGTAAAGGCCTAGCGCTCTTGACCAACTGGCTATCCTTCCTCCCCCTATAAACAATGCAATCAATCTTAGACCATTTATTCTGGTGGAATAATTCCAAATCCGTGAGATCCTTCAGCATGTGCTTAAGGACCACCTTTTAAATTCAAACAACAGGGTTTTTGATGGCATTGAAGTCTAAAGATTGACATGGCAGTTAAAACTCTATAATTCTGTGGTCAATTAACACATTCATTGTGGATTTAGATATGTGCTTGAAGCCATTGTCTTGCTGGATGATTCACTTGTGACAAAGTTTTAGCCTTCTTGCTGAGATGTTTAGCTAAAAATAACAAAGTCCCCAAGAGCAGTGAAAGGAAAAAAAACACTCCACCTTATTTCACCTTATTTCATTTATTAGGCCATTGGCCATCCTCCATATCTTGGATTTTTCTGTTGTGTTCTCAAGTATAGTTACCTAGCACCAGGTTTAATGTTAGGGATATAGGAACATTTTGAAATGTTCGCTAATGAGCTGATCTGTCCTGAGACATCGTATCCTATATTGATTGATTTTCTTTTCCATGACCTTGTTAGTGTCCTTATACATCAGCCTATATAACCCCTGAGTCCTGATTGATTTCTTAACTGTAAATGACAGGGTCTTGATGGAGCTGTGAAAAGGGTGATCATTGGGAGGAATTTTAGGGAGTTTTTACAAGATCTGAGAAATCTAATCAGCTGTGTTCATGGGTCTCACATATCAGAAGAAACAGCTGCCCTGCAATTTATGGTGAAGTATGGTGGTGCAACATCATGCTGTGGGGATGCTTCTCATCGGAAGTGACTGGGCATCTTCTTAAATGTGAACTTCTTTTAGCAGGACAATGATCACAAGCTCAAGGCCAAAAAAGCAGACTGGAGTTAGCCAAGGGGAAAATGTGAATGTCCTTCAGTGGCCCAAACAACAGTCCTGGTCTCAATCCTATTGAGAAAATGCAGCACTATTTAAAAATAATTGTCAACAATAATTTTCCAACCAGCCTGGAGTAAAACTGCCCAGAACAATGGACCAAAACGTCTCTGACATTGTGTAAAAAAGCTTGTACATACCTAAAGACTTGACGCTGTTGTTTTGGGTGTGAATACTTATACAACCAAAGTGCTTTCATGTTATAATATGTCAGAATGACATTTCAGTGTACCATTTGTAATGCAGTAATATGAGAGAGATGGTTGAATACATTTGCAAGGCAATGCATTGTCAACGCCACCCAGCCTTACGATTTAAATATTCCAGTGTATTCCTGGACACGGTCGAAGGTTCGTTAAGGTTTGCTCCCTTCCAGGATGTTCACACACAAATAGCCGTCTGGATATGAATACCTATGACAAATCTGGCCAATAACATTAACCCCCATTCTTAAAACATCCCATAAGACCATGTCAAGAGTTAGGCATGGAACAGGGATCCAACTGAGCCCAACCATATGCCTCTGTCTCGCTCTGTCTATCTCTATCTCTCCGTGTCTCTGTCTATCTATCTCTGTCCCTATCTCTCTGTGTCTCGATCTCTCTCTGTCTCTATTTCTCTGTGTCTCTATCTCTCTCTGTCTCTATGTCTCTATCTCTCTCTGTCTCTCTTCTGTCACGCTCTGTCTTTCTCTGTCTCTATCTCTCTGTGTCTCTGTCTATCTCTCTGTCTCTCAGTGTGTGGTTCCATTGACTCCATGGCAACAGGGTACCCTCTATATCCAGGGATCATGACATCATACATGATGACTAATGTCTTGGCCCCATCATTGTTCCCTGCCTCAGATCACACTCAGTCAAAGGTTGTTGGTTTGAAACTAAAAAAATGTAAAAGATTGTCAGTTCCGGTCTGCTTAACAGGGTATTTCTCCACTAAAAGTCACCGATAGCAGATGTTCTCTGTCTACTTAGTTCATTGACTTCAATTGAACCAGAGTGGTGTTTCTTGCCTTGTCTTCCATCTCTGAAACTTATATTATATTAGGCCTACATGAACAGGAGGGAATTGGACGGCCTGGTAATAGGGCACTTGTAGTGCTGGAGCTTTCACAACTTTTAAAGAAAATTACAAATTACATTTAATATTATTGATATTATGAACACCAATATGACATTTAAATATAGCCTATTCTTATGGATACTATTGAAATTACATATTTTAAATATGTTAATTTTCCTTTGTATATAATACATTTTCATTTCTGCTTGTCATGTAGCTGTATCTTTCAGACCGATAGAAAGGGACTACATGTGTCTGACCAGTGATATGAACAGATGTCAGTGCTCTGCTGAATTTGATCTCTGAACTAGCATGTTCATTCACCCTAATCTGTGGTGGTCATGCTGTGCGTGTGTGTGTACGTGTGTGTGTGTGTGTGTGTGCGTGTGCGTGCGCGTTCAGAATGTGTCGGTTGGGTGATGTTTCATCTTGGCCCTCTCTCCGGTAATGCGACCCCAATCACAATACCATGACAACAAGGCCAGATCTCACTCCAATAGGAAACAAGAAACAAACAACGGATTGTTGCAAACATAACAGCCTTAATCTTTTCTCTCCTCTTTTGTTTCTTTTCTGTTTCTTGGTTTCCTGCTTTTTGTCTTCAGGGATCATGGTTTCATAATGATAATTGTTCTTAGTAACCATGGTGATAAATTAGATTCTGTGATGTTATGATAACATTTTGCAGTAAAGTAATTGAAGTTTGCAATTCTCTGCTGAGCAAGGCTAGATTATATTTACTTTTCCTTGAGCCTAGACATCCATCACTTTACCTCAAAAACCTGTATTGGCTGAGCACCGAAATTCTTCTAAAATCCAATTGGCCTGGGCCTTTCTCTGAATATGGTTCTTTTAATGGCATCCCAACTCACCGCTTTAGAGTAAACTAGCGTGTTTTACTGGAAACAGGGTTGAGTTGAAGACGCAGACTGAGCCGTTTCTTTTCAAACGTCTTTGCGCGTCCTCTAGCTTATTAGAGGTTGGTTAATAATTACTAGTGAGAACATTGGCCTATGTCCTAGAGGGACCCTGTCTGTTTTTGGCAGTGCTGTGAATCTGTGTGGACGTGCGTGGCAATCTTTCCTGTCCGGCTGCTACATGTTGCGATGTCACTCCCAGTCTCCACATGCCGGGCTATGTCATCTGAGGACACACGAGAGAGCCGAGACAAAACCACGGGAGCACACGTTGGGACAAAATGGCCGGTTGTCTCCCTAGAACTCATGGCCACGAAGCTATGAAACAGAAGCCTGGATGTTTTCGTGCCAATCTGTTGTGCGTACACCACGTCGACATGAATGGTGCCGTGAATTGGTTGTCTCACATAAGGATTCTTGAGATGAAAAGGACCACTAGTTATGCTGCTTTGGACGAATGACGATGTTGCCGACGTTAGCATCTTCCATATTTCGGATGGCCCAAATACATGCTTGTGATTGGCTGAGAGGCATAGCATACGGACTCTGAACTGGATTATGCATGTGACCAGTTAGGCAAGACTTCAGTTCTGTGTTGTCTGAGATTAACAGTCAAATGTTGTAATACCACAGCTCAAGTGATCTGTGACTATTAGGGAAGCCTGTGTGCTCTGGTGGCTTATCCGCATCTACTCTCTGGCAGAGCAACCAAATTCGTCAGACTCACTGTCAAGCCTGTTAGAAGGAAAGTTGAAGTCATGGGGTTCACGTTTGAAATTGTCAGGAGCATCTGTCATTTCACCAAATCCCCCCCAAGTATTTTCCCTGCTTTTCCCCAGCTGGTTTTGTCGTGTTTTAGAAATACGCAGCCATGTAGATATACTGGTGGAGAAGAGCACGTACAATAAGACTTTCACATATTTATTTACTGCCTAACGAGAAAGGAGTTTGCCTTCACAACACCTTTAAAAATGCACCCACCTAATTTCTATCTGAATCAGCACCAAATGCCTGTTTGCACCATGAGCCATGGTCCTCTTTTTACTAGCCATTAATATAGATTCACACGGCCTCAATCCGTTTGGTTGGGTTTCGTGTGGATGTCCAAACTAACTGAACACGAATACATCACACAGGATGTCAGTGAACCTCCGACAGCTACTGTTGATCAGAAACACAAAACCCTGCTACACCTGGCCTGCAGCATCCACGACTGAACAGTTTGGTGTCCCATTTCAAGAAAACATACACCCCAAGGGGATATTTCCACGTTGATCATGTCTGGATAACTAAAAAGTAAACTAAGTGAACTCTAACTTTATGTTCAAATGTGCCTAATCTGCTAATCTGGACTATTTAAAAACGTTTTATGCCAAGGAGACTGCAGACATAATGTCAATGTAGTTTCAACAGCATCTAATGGAAGGTCATATTTAATTCAGTGGATTTGGAAAGTGCTTTAGGCTGCTCCTGTCAAGTCATGTCTCTAAATGGCACCCTAGTCTCTACATATGGGCCTTGGTATAAAGTAGTCGACCATAGTGAATTGTGTGGTCTAATGTAGTACCTAATATAAGTAATAGGGTGGTCTAAAGTAATACACTATATAAGCATTAGAGTGTTCTAAAGTAATTCACTATTAGTGAATAGGGTTGCAATTTGGGACACAGAAGTAAGGCACTGATGGTCCCTAAGCCTAGTTGTGTGTGTGTGTGTGTGTGTGTGTGTGTGACTCCTGACAGATCGTTAATAACACAGAACTAGAGAATGTAATTTTCTTTCCACTCTATCAATTACAATTTAATCTGAAGGAAATGTATTGGCACATATATAGTGTTTACATTGCCAAAGCCAGTGGAAAATAAGAAAAAGATCTGAAAATGTAAGTAAACAGTGGCGTGAAAACGTTTTTGCCCCATTCCTGATTTCTTATTTGTTTGCATGTTTGTCACACTTAAACGTTTAAGATCATCAAACAAATTTAAATATTAGTCAAAGATAACACATGTAAACACAAAATCCTGTTTTGAAATGAAGGTGGTTATTATTAAGGGAAGACAAAATCCAAACCAACATGGCCCCCTACAACCTAATAACTGGTTGGGCCACGCTTAGCTGTAAGAACTGCTATCAATCGTTTGCAATAACTTCCAATGAGTCTTTTACAGCACTGTGGAGGAATTTTGGCCCACTCATAAAAGGTTAAAGTTATTATACGGGTTTGTTGTTGAAATCACTACCTGTGTGTGTCTTCTACCTGTGAGTATGATGCGGGGAAGTAATGTAAATCTGGATATCACTAAACCAGAAAACAGGGTTTTCCCTGACATCTGGAAGTAATGTAAATCTGGCTAAGTTCAAATCCATGCAACAAGAGTTGATTAAGTCACCATTTACTTTGCTCAGTACGACACAAGAGATTACAATAGAATATTTCCACTAACTTTTGGTAGCTCATATTTCCTTATGACTTCTGCTTCCTGTGTTCTAACCTCTAACCCCTGACCTCTATGTGGTCTGTCCACACCTTTAGGTGACCCAGTCTCCACGGGCGGAGCAGCAACAGCAGCAGGGTCGGCTGATTGGTAGTTTTGATGAGAAGGCTTACCTGTTGGAGAAACAGCTGAAGACGGGTGATGACCCCTACAGGGACCACGCCTTTAACCTGGCCGAGAGCGACCGTCTGGGCTCTGAACGGGCCATCCGAGACACGCGCCATTACAGGTGATCACACACCTGCCCACTGATCACCTCAGTTCCAGGTCGTCAGAGACGCATCGCCTTGCACTTCACTCATACGCATAGAGACGACACAATGTCTGCATTGTCAACCACGATCCCTTAATAATCAAACATCGACCACAATCCTTTATCAATCAAACATCAACCATGACCTTTTATCAAACAAACATCATCCATCATCTTTTATTAATCAACCATCAATTACGATCCATTATCTGTCAACCATTATCCATTTTCCGTCAACCATTTATTTCCCATTATCTATCCATTATGCACTATCCATCATCCTATAACAAAGATCCATCAACAATTATCCCGTTTTTGGCATGGAGTTGGTGATATTGCTTTCATAATAGCATAGCATGAATCAGGTTTTAAAGGACAATGCCGATCAAGTGCTGGATGGGCACAGGAAATGATGCACCATAGTTGTGAATAATTTATCACGTTTTGCCTGTGATTCTCTGTAGGTGTGCCTCAGTGAATTATGATGCTAACCTGCCACCTACAAGCATCATCATTACCTTTCACAATGAGGCTCGCTCCACTCTGTTACGCACCATCAAAAGGTAAGGAAGGCCGAATGCCTATAGAATTTTCCATTAAATGTAGTGTTTCATATATTTTTCGGAACTTCCTGCTTTCCATCCTTACTTCCTTTCCTTTTTACAGTGTCCTGATGCGTAGCCCTCCTTCCTTGATCCAAGAGATTATCCTGATAGATGACTTCAGTACTGATCGTAAGTCTGTTCGTTTTTTTCTTCGCTCGCCTAGTTCTCCGTTTTCATAGTTCTGCTTTTTTACCTGTTTACGCTGTCAGTCTTATTAACAGCCCTTGCTCTTTATGAGTTCTCTTTTCATTCCATTTTAAGGCTCTGTTGGCTTTATATCACTGTTCAAAATTGTGCAATCAATATTGAAAAAGGGGTCTTGTCCGGGATTATGTTTTTGCTCCAGTACTCCTAAACTCTCCTGTGCTGGTATAGTTACGTGGTCATCACTACCATTTATTTAGCAGAGATTCTGTCACTGACAAACCAACATAGCCTTCATCAGGTTGGATAATCTTTTTGCAAGTTGCATCATAACAGAGGCTCATAAAGTTATGGACATTAACTTAAGCATTTCTGGAAGATTCTACTTGGAGAATTCTGGATAACAATGCTACACCAAATCTAATCACAATGCAAAGCATTTTGATGTCTGTCCAGCAATCAAGGAGTTGCTTTGTGCTGCTTTGGGAGAGAGGAAAACCTTCCCTGAAAGATAGGCTGACGGAAAGTTAGCAATTTTATGAGTGCAAGTGGATGTTAAATCTGAAGGCTACGTTAAAGCAACAAAAGAATAGAGCTTGAGCACATTGAAAGACAAGAACAATAGCAACACGAACAGAAGCATGACACTGGATTACATGAGATAGAACTATGTAGAAGGACTTTTAATCAAGGCAGGCCATCTCACACCCTCAACAGACTTCAAGTCAGTCTATGAAACTGAATTAAATTCCGTCTATGAAACAATCAAAGCTGTAATACTTTGGGCTTACCTGTTTATACCAGAGGCATACAAGCAAACGTTTGGCAAATTGCTACATTTTGTCACAAATTCATGATAAATCTTTAAGGTTGTAAGTAAGGTATTTTTCTGTGGATCTCCAGTCAAGATCATTGTGGGTTCAAACAATAAAACTATTTGTGTAGTTTAACTGTGTCAATGAAAGGCTTGCTACCTATATTAGTGAACACAACCATTTCTCTTTTAGGATTCTGCCTTGCAGATGTATTTTTGTTGACACATGAAACTAACTTCACAAACAAGGCAGTCATCTATCTCCCCACCAAGGTTTTAGTCTGTTTTCCCAGTGCCCAAAGACAAAGATAGACAAGAAAATGCTTCCCTTTTGGCCTGTTTGTTGTTAGTGCCATGAGAAAAGCTACATGGTTGCTCAGGGAACAAAAATTTGACATAAAAAAACTAAGCCGGTGGTTGAGACCGGTTTAATCCCCAAACAAGAGTGATGGTCCAAAATGTTTGAGCCTTTTGTCTCAGTTAGGTTTGTGTCTGTGCAGAGCACCAATGCTGTTAAAATATTTTCAGTGAAAATGGTGTGAGTCTCCTTTCTTTTTTGTCTGTTTTGCCTTTGTCTGACACTTCACCAAATGTTGACATTGTGTTAGCTCAAGGCGTGGTTGAATGGAGGTTTATTATCTATAATGTGGAACTAGAGTCTGATCTGGTTTCTGGTTCAGGGGTCATTGGAGTGAGGCTTAACTGCCCATGACGCAGGTATTTGGTTGGTGTTGAGATTGCACCAAATCCTTTCAATTTGTAATGTGTCCAGAGTATTCCCAGCATGTCCTGTTACATGGGCTTTTGAAAATGTATGTTTTTTGAGTGTTCATAAAACATTCAGTAAAGCTCATCAGTTGATCTCCCCTTTGAAATCCACAAAGGTAATCTAGTTTATTAGGTTGTCTGCAAGAAGAGGTGGTTCCTACAGTTTACGCGTTAATGTCTTGGAAGTAGCTCTTTGTTGAACAATGAAAAAGTGCAGAAAAAATGTTTGATAAAGTTTGTCTAGCTAGCTGTCAAAGGCCTGATCTCAATCCTATTCAATTACTGTTCACTAAAGGTCCCCATACAAATTGATGGAACTAAAGTGCAAAGACTTTGGCCTGATGGGCAAAGCTGGTAGAGACTCCAAATAGACTTATGGCTGCAGTTGCGGGCAGAAAATTAAAGAGGTGCCACTACTAAATATTTTTGGTAGAGGGGGGTAAATACCTATGCATTCAATTACTTGTCATTCATTTTGAAGAATTTGTAGACCTTCTTCACTCTGACATTATGGACGTTTTTGTGTTGATACGTTTCCAAAACTCCCAATTAAATCCATGTTGATCGTATTTTGAAAGACAGTAAAATACACACATACATACATACACACACACACACACACACACACACACACGCACACGCACACGCACACGCACACACACACACACACACACACACACGCACACACACACACATACACTAGTGATAAATGATTGCTTATTTGTTTATTTTTTTACTCTGGAAACAGAATAAACACCTTTATTTTGTACATATCCGTGGAGAAATGAATGTATGTTGGTTTATATGCATTACATATTTACTGTATGTTATTTAATGGACCATATTGAAGGCCCTCCTGTTGTGTGACTGTTAGAACCTAATGCTCACACCATAGGACAACTCAGTGGACACACTTGGAAACACTTTGCCCTTCGGACACAATGACACGCGTCTTGTGGAACGGAAAACGTACTGCGGGAGTGTTGCCTGGGGAGTGTGGAGGCCTCGTCCAGGGGGTCGACAGTTCCCAGACTTCCCGGGGCCGTGACAGGGGAACATACCAATTTGGGGTGTTGCCTAGCTAGCTGTGGGAAAGATGACGATCACTTTGTTGGAATCAAGTTATAAAGTCAATCACATTGACTCTCACTTTGGCACCTGGTTAGAAGAAGGCCCAGTTCGTTATCTCTACCTCACATTGTCTATTTTATAAAACACCTTGTCTGATTTATAAAACACCTCGTCTGTAAAATAAACCACCTCGTCTGTATAATAAAACACCTCGTCAGAATAATAAACCACATCGTGTATAGAATAAAACACCTCGTCAGTAGAATAAACCACCTCGTCTGTATAATAAAACACCTCGTCAGTATAATAAACCAACTTGTGTATAGAATAAAACACCTTGTCAGTATAATAAACCACCTCGTCTGTATAATAAAACACCTCGTCAGTATAATAAAACACGTCGTCTGTAGTCTGTAATGTAGGCCAATCGGGTCAGTCATTGTCAGTGAGCTTAATCTCCATACTAGAGGTCTGCTGACAGCAGAGAAACAGACACATGACAGACAGACAGCCTGGTTAAGATCTAAGATCTAAGTAAGATCAAGGAAGCGCCCTGCTTGTGGCTTACTTATAACCAAAGCCTTAAAGGACCTAGTTCACCATGAAGGGCCTAGGGTGCTATCTGGGACAAGCTCTACACCAACAGACTGGGAGGATCAGAGAGACATGATGGTGTTTCTGCTAACTTTAATCTGTGTCGCTGTCGAGTAATGTTGTTTCAGTCGTCAGACGGGCATTGCCACTAACAGGTTCCCCCTCCTCTATGTAACTATTCTCCAGGTCCTTAATGTAAATGAGAACGTGTCGTGAATAATGGTGGATAAATAAATAATGGTAATTAAATAACCGTTACTGAGCTGTTATTAATCAGGGACGCTTTCGCTGATCTTTAAAGATGAGGCTAATCCAAACCAAATGACCATCGTAACCTCTGTGTGTGTGTTTGTGTCTCCCTAAGTGTGTGTGTGTTTATGTGATACCTCTCTGTAATCCCTGTGTGTTTGTGTCTCAGTAAGGGTGTGTGTGTGTGTGTGTGTGTGTGTGTGTGTGTGTGTGTGGGTGGGTGATACCTCTGTGTAATCCCCGTATGTTTGTTTGTGTCTCAGTAGGTGTGTGTGTTTGTGTGTGTGTCTGTGTGTTTGATAGAACATTCACCTGATCTCCTCAGGAGGTCTTTCTGCTTGTAATCCTCTTAGCTAACTTGTTATATCGAATTATAACTTCTTTATTGAATTTAGATAACAAATCACATTATAACTTATTTATTTTATTTACATTGAATTCGGACTGTCTCACCTAGCTCCATGCATGGCAGTAAATTACAATAAATTGTCTTGGATAAGATCTAAATCACAGTTCTGCAGTTGAGTGTATGTGTGTTCTGGTTTTACTGAAAAAAGTACCCACAAGGACAGTATAACAAGGTTAATTCAACCATTATTTTTGGCCTAGGGTTTTTATTTATAGTTACAGTGAGAATTAGATTTGGGGATATGTGTTGGGATTAGCGTATAAATTGTGGTTTCTGGGTGGGTCTTAGGTGAGGGTTCGAGAAAATCAGATTTTGAATGGGAATGTTGGGTGTCCCTACAAGGGATGTAAAATGGGAAGTGTTTGTTGCTTTGTTTGTTTGTGTGTGTATTTCTGTGTGTTGCATATTTTGTATGTGACGTCCTCTTTCTCCTTTTCCAGCTGAGGACTGCCAGCTGCTCTCTCAGATCCCAAAAGTTCGCTGTCTGAGGAATGGACGCAGAGAGGGTGGGTATGTTTGTGCCTTTGTGTGTGTGTGTGTGTGTGTGTGTGCGCGTCTGTATGCGTGTGTGTGTGTGTGTGTGTATGTCTTTATGTGTCAGGTCACATAGGACACATGTTTTATTCATATGAAAAGCAATGATCATTAGTGAGTTAGCATAATAATAGTTTCTATAGCTTTGTAATGTGGGTCTTGCTACTATTTTAGCTTTTATTTTCCCATGTTGTTGTCATACACTTCTGTTACTGTTGTCTGCTCTCTCCCACAAGGTCTCATCCGTTCCCGGGTCCGAGGGGCGGGCGCGGCCTCCGCCTCTATCCTGACCTTCCTGGACAGCCACTGTGAGGTTAACACTGACTGGCTCCAGCCGATGATACAGAGAGTCAAAGAGGTACACACACACACACACACACACACAATGTCTCTCTGTCTTCCTGTCTGTCTTCTTCTTTACTCTTTGTCTCTCTTTTTGTCTTTCACTGTGTCAGAGGGAGTGGCATGCTTTGTATAGAGACCCTAATCAGTGAACCTGACCTCGTTCTTGTATCCCCAGCTGTCTCTTTCTCGTTCCCCAGAGAGGCGTCACTCTGGCTGGGCTCTGACCTCATAGCTGCTCCCCACCCAAAAACGACTCCCCGACCTCCCGTACTGAATGCCTATCCCAGCCAGCACACCGTTCCCAGACACAATCCTACACTTCCAGTTACTCCATCTTCTCCTTATGCCTTCCCTCGTTCCTCTCCCCTGCATTATCTTTCCCAACCATGGATTATCCTACCACTTCCTCTATAACAAGTCTTTGTTGGTGGCCATTTTGCTTTCCGCTCAATCGTTCTCATGGTACATCCCGTCAGATTCTGCATCACTGGGTCAGCGGGATTCTCCTCCTCCTTATTCCGAACAAGCATCACTACTTTGGGCTCCCCGGAGTCAATGAGCTTCCATTACACTCATTTATTCTGGGTTCCACAGAACACCACATAATCTCTTTCTCTCAGCACATCCCCCATGGATGAATGTCACACAAGGTTCTGAAAAACACACAAATGCTCACAACCTTCTCTTAGAGCATTGGGGCTGGCTGTCCCTGCCTGACTATCAGAAGACATTACACCGTGATGCTGTCCAGATAAAGGAGAAACGAAAATCTTTACAGAGAGGGTGAGGAGGGCAGAAGGAACGAGTGACAAAAGGAGTTAAAAGATCATTTTGAGAGGGGTAGGGGGGAGAGAGAGATAGAGATACATATTATGGTTATTGATTTCCATAGGGAAATGTAATCAGACTGGCCCATCAGAAAGGATTATTGATTCAAGCTGTTGTGAGTTTCTCTCTTCTCTTCTCCACTCCTTTCTTCTCTTCTCCCTCTTCTCTTTTCCCCTCCCCTGTCCTCTGTTCTCCTCTCCCGTTCTTTCCCCTTTCCCTTCTTTCTCTCGATTGTCTCCTCTGCTCTTTTCCTTTCTCCTTTATTCCTCTCACTTGTTTCATACTCTACGCTCCCCTATCCGCGTCTCCCTTCTCCCATCCTCTCACCCCTCTCCTTTTCCCTTCTCCAATCCTCTCTCCCCTCTCCTTTTCCCTTCTCCCATCCTCTCTCCCCTCTCCTTTTCCCTTCTCACATCCTCTCTCCACTCTCCTTTCCTTTCTCCAATCCTCTCTCCCCTCTCCTTTTCCCTTCTCACATCCTCTCTCCCCTCTCCTTTTCCCTTCTCACATCCTCTCTCCCCTCTCCTTTTCCCTTCTCACATCCTCTCTCCCCTCTCCTTTTCCCTTTTCCCATTCTCTCTCCACTCTCCTTTCCTTTCTCCAATCCTCTCTCCCCTCTCCTTTTCCCTTCTCCCCCTTGTCTCTCCACTTCTGAATTCTGTTCCCTCCTCCTTCACTCATTTTCCCCTTTACTTCTCTCCCCTCATCTTCTCTCCTGTCTTCTTGACCCTTCTTTCCCTGGGGTGTTGCATTTGAACAGCAGTGTACTGAACAGGGAATAGGGAGCCATTTAGGACGCACACATGTTGCTTTAATTTGAAACAGACACATTGACTGTGCTTTGTTAAACACACAGGCCACTTACAATACTGTTCTGAGCTGTATTGACCCTTGGGTTCACAGGTCACAGGTCAGCCTGTGGACTGAGGGTTCCATTGTTCAAATGTTACTGCAATGTTGGCACCTGCAACACTTGTCGAATTGCAGGAAATTATGTTTAAAATTGCATCATTTTTCCTCAGCCCCATGGCAAAATGTTTAGAATTGCAGGAAATTTGGAAATATTGTCTGTGCCGCCAAGAGGTGGGCTTCTAATATGTTCTTGCCTGAGGCCACAGATATGGATAGGCTGGGCCCAGCTGGGTCTGGCAGCCATTATATTATCATCTTCTCCCCCGGATGTGGCCATACAACCCTAATTTCATGCCTTGCTGCCCAGGACAGACCCTTCTAGTGAACAGAGCCTGCTTTAAACCGGGACACAGTGTAAACCTGGTTTTGTCCACTCTCTCCGGGAAAAGTTTGCTAGTTTGAATCCAGAAGTGGATGCAAATAATTGCGTGATCAGTCCTTGAGCAAGCTATTTAACCCTACCTGGCATGTAACCCTAACTGCTCCTATAACTGTCTCTGGATGACAGTGCCTGGTAAATGTCTGAGATCAGTTAGTTAGAGATTGGCTCCTGCCCTCTGGGCCATTCTCCTCCAGAGGTAGCGGTCCCCTTGGCTGTTCTGTCTTGATGATTCTGGCCCATGTGTGTAGTATGAGCGTGTGACAGGCAACTCTCTTCGCAGGACCACACCCGGGTGGTCAGCCCCATCATTGATGTCATCAGTCTGGATAACTTTGCCTACCTGGCAGCTTCAGCAGACCTCCGTGGAGGTCAGTACTACTGTATAACATCCCACACACACACACACACACACACACACACACACATAGCAAATACTTAATGTGATCCCACTAATTCACAGTGAAAATCTCTAACTGGAGTGTCTCTGTTGCTCGTCTTTCTCTTCTTGTTTAGGGTTTGACTGGAGTTTACACTTCAAATGGGAGCAGATTCCTATTGAACAGAAGATGTCCAGGAGTGACCCTACACTTCCCATCAGGTAGACTGTTGTTTTGCTGTGGTCCCACGTCTTCATCCTCTTCTGCACTGACCAATATTTGCACTGCGCTTTAGTCAAGAATACTGAATCACCCATTTGAGTCAATGATGTGTCTATTCTGGAAATTATACATCTACGTGGTTCATCTTTTCCAGTACGCAAAACACAGATAGATTTTGAAGGCCCAGGTGTTTGTATGTGGTGACAATCTGTGTATTCCCTGTTCTCTGCTAAACAGAACCCCAGTGATAGCTGGAGGGATCTTTGTGATGGACAAGAGTTGGTTCAATCACCTGGGCCAGTACGACACACACATGGACATCTGGGGTGGAGAGAACTTTGGTGAGGTCACTGTGAGTTTATGTATATGTCTGTCTTTCTGTCTGTCTGTCTTTCTGTCTGTCTGTCTGGGTGTGAGTGTGTGTGTGTGTGTGTGTGTGTGTGTGTGTGTGTGTGTGTGTGTGTGTGTGTTTGTGAAAGTTAACACTTTTATTCACTGAGACTTTACTACATACCGGGTGATACATAGAAAAGCTGGTATTTGTATCTCTAAGGCTGGTCCTTGTATCTCTAAGGCTGGTCCTTGTATCTCTAAGGCTGGTCCTTGTATCTCTAAGGCTGCTCCTTGTATCTCTAAGGCTGGTCATTGTATCTCCAAGGCTGGTCCTTGTATCTCTAAGGCTGGTCCTCGTATCTGTAATACTGGTCCTTGTATCTCTAAGGCAGGTCCTTGTATCTCTAAGGCTGGTCCTTGTATCTCTGTGTCCCTGAGGCAGGACTCCAAGGAAAAAGAAGGCATTTGTCCAGCAATGGTTTTACTGGTACAAAATAACTCAGGATGTTACAGATATTTGCCAGTCATGTTCCACATGTCAGCTGTTGTTAGGGGCTCTGTGTCCGCTGCCTGTGATTGAGGAACCATTTTCTCATGTCGAATGTTCAGGAACACCCGTGCTAAGCTCCAGATCAACTCATTTCACGTGTCATTTCACGTGTCGGCCTACCTGAAGATATAATCACAGATCAGGACCTGAGTTTAAAGTCAACATACTAAGTCACATGTTCAACATACTAAGTCAACATACTAAGTCACATGTTCAGCGTCACAGCATCACCACATACTTGGAAGGGGACCAGGCATGCATGCGGTGGCTACAGAAAAGGTCCTGTACGTCCCGGAAAAACCAGAAGCCTCAAAGCTGTCCTTCTCCTGGCCCGGCAGGATGCTGTGAGGATCCACATTCTGAGGAATGTAGTGGTCCAAGCTGATTGGCTACATGGTAACAGGTGACTGACCAATTGACGTTAAAGTTGAAGTTGTGACGTGACGGTGTGATAGCAGCTGTGTCCACATCAGATATATTGCACATTCTTGCTTAGCCAGTAGAGTGAAGCAACATGAATAGAGTGCTTAATGAGGTATTTAAAATGAGCAATCTGTTCAGTCCAGCCCCGACTGTAAGAGCAATCGTAAACTACAAATGTCGCATTGGATTTTCACCAGAATTTTCCTTGGATTATGTCCATGTTCCCCATCCGGTTTGTGACTGGGAGATCATATTGCTGTGGTGTGTGGATGGGTCAGTGTGCCCTCCATCTGGAAGGCCTGAACAGGACATGTGTCTGTTAGAGATCTGCTGGCTTATTAAATGTCCAAACAGGGCCACCCCACACCCCACCCCCATCTGGCACTCCAGACGGTCTAATGCAAATGTTCAAGGCATTTATAATGTTGACAGAATTTTTCAAAGTATTTGGCATGTTACTACTGAGTAAAAACTACACACACAAACACACACAGATACACGTGCACAGCAATCCGTTACACCATTTTCCCTGCCTACTGACACCTGGTTGATGTGTCTAGACCTTTGGCTCTGCAGTTGATGAAGGACACCAGTGAGGGATAAATGTCAATGCAGATCAGACTCTCAGCTCTGTCTGAGCACCACACACAGCGCGCTTGCGTGTGCGTGTGTGTGCGTGTCTTAGTGTTGTACATAATGAAACTGAGGTGTCTTTTACAACCATTTAATTACAGAAACATGAATGTCAAAGATAAACCAAAAGAAAACACAGCCATAAAAGAGGATTGTTAGTCAGTGATTAAGTCCGCCATCAGTAAGAAAACATTACATTTAGGAAACTTCAAAGGATTATTTTCTACACATCGTGCTGTTAATCTAATAGCTGCTCAACTCAGTCAAGTTCAAAAGACTACAGGTAACCATCCCTAAGACCTGGTGTGGTGGTCACATGCCTGAAGGGTGTTTATTAGAAAAACTGTTCCCTCCACCAGAGCTGTCCTTTAGGGTGTTTATTACAAACACAATTCCCTCCACCAGAGCTGTCCTTTAGGGTGTTTATTACAAACACAATTCCCTCTACCAGAGCTGTCCTTTAGGGTGTTCATTAGAAACACTCTTCCCTCCACCAGAGCTGTTCTTTAGGGTGTTGACTAGAAACACTGTTTCCTTTCACCAGAGCTGTCCTTTAGGGTGTTCATTAGAAACACTGTTCCCTCCACCAGAGCTGTTCTTTAGGGTGTTCATTAGAAACACTGTTCCCTCCACCAGAGCTGTTCTTTAGGGTGTTGACTAGAAACACTGTTTCCTTCCACCAGAGCTGTCCTTTAGGGTGTTCATTAGAAACACTGTTCCCTCCACCAGAGCTGTCCTTTAGGGTGTTCATTAGAAACACTGTTCCCTCCACCAGAGCTGTTCTTTAGGGTGTTGACTAGAAACACTGTTTCCTTCCACCAGAGCTGTCCTTTAGGGTGTTCATTAGGAACACTGTTCCCTCCACCAGAGCTGTCCTTTAGGTGTTTATTACAAACACAATTCCCTCCACCAGAGCTGTCCTTTAGGGTGTTGACTAGAAACACTGTTCCCTCCACCAGAGCTGTCCTTTAGGGTGTTGACTAGAAACACTGTTCCCTCCACCAGAGCTGTCCTTTAGGGTGTTGACTAGAAACACTATTCCCTCCACCAGAGCTGTCCTTTAGGGTGTTTATTACAAACACTGTTCCCTGCACCAGAGCTGTCCTTTAGGGTGTTCATTAGAAACACTGTTCCCTCCACCAGAGCTGTCCTTTAGGCTGTTCATTTGAAACCCTCTTCCCTCCTTTTAACAGAGCTGTCCTTCAGGGTGTGGATGTGTGGAGGAAGCCTGGAGATCCTACCCTGCAGTCGGGTGGGACACGTCTTCAGGAAGCGCCACCCCTACGACTTCCCAGAAGGCAACGCTCTGACATACATCAAGTGAGTCGACAAGGTCTCTTAGCACCAACTCCGATATGGGCAACAGACAGCAAAGTGTTGTACAACTGAGAGCTGTGCTGTAATTTGAAGTACATTTTTAATTAAACGTTTCAAACGCGAGATCGTGTGAAGTGTTTGAATTGTTTCTGTGCGTGTGTGTCAGGAATACCCGTCGAGCAGCAGAGGTGTGGATGGATGAGTATAAACAGTATTATTATTCGGCGCGGCCCTCGGCGCAAGGCAAGGCCTTCGGCAGCATCGCAGACCGCCTGACTCTACGGCGCAAGCTGAACTGCAAGTCATTCCGATGGTACCTGGAGAACGTCTACCCAGAACTCAGGTGAGAGTCTCCAGTTCTGTCCTGACACAATGCCCTGCGCACGGATTAGCAGCACTTTTAGAAGTGGTGGATTGGCATGGGGCCAAGACACCAAGGACCGCCTAGTCCTGGACTTGGCCCTTTACTGGTGGTCCACCCGGCTGTTCCAGGTGATTTATCCTCACTCCTCCACCTCCTCACGTCTCCTCATCCTTCCTCACCTCATACCTCCTCCCCCGAGGAGACCTGACCTGACCTTCTGGCCAGGGGACCCATCACACTGTCTGGTCACCTCATAAAAAGTCATTTCCACTTTTAAGAGGCCTGATCTAAAATGGGTTGGCCCATCGAAAAACGTCCATTATTTATAATTCCCTCAATAATTTAAAAGTCCTGCTGCTACAAGTATGATTTCCCTGCCGTGCTGTGAGATGCTGATTAGATTACGAATCCACAGCTGCACGTTCATCAGATGAAGACATTTGATCAACTAACAATATTCATCCGTATTCAATGATGACGCTTCAGGAATTCCTCTTTTGCTGTTTTTATGCTCTTCTATTGTTTCTTTGGCAACAGATTATATCTAAGCAATAAAACACAAGGGGGTGTGGTATATGGCCAACATACCATGGCTAAGTGCTTTTCTTATACACGACGCATTGCAGAGTGCCTGGACACACGACACGTCAGCCAATCAGCATTCTGGATTTGAAACACCCGATTTATGATACAAGAGAGAGAAGCTCTTCGAGTTTATTAACCATGCATCACGAATACATTAGGAATGTTACTCGCCCTGGCTCTCTAAGTTATGACGACAATGCACTAAATTACCAACTCCCTCTCTCTCCGTCTCCCTCTCATACATTCCCCCATTCTCACACTCTTCCCTCCTCCACCCCCCCCAGGATCCCAGAGCAGGATGCGTTGTCCAGTGTGTTAAGACAGGGAGGGCTGTGTCTGGAGAGTCATGGTTCCGACAGCCTGAGTCTGTCAGAGTGTAGAGGTGCTGGTGCCATGAGGCCACAGTCACAGGTCAGTACAATCCCACACCACCAGGGAGCACTGTAGGTCAGTACCATCCCACACCACCAGGGGTACTGTAGATCAGTGCCATCCCACAACACTAGGGGTACTGTAGGTCTAGGGGGTACAGTAGGTCAGTACCATCCCACACCACTGTCTGAATTATATTTTTTGTGACACTAGTGGGTAAATATATCTCTGCCAGGGTGGTAAATAAAAGGAAATCTGACCTTTGCCACAGCCAATGAGGAAAAAGGCTATTTTCAGCTTAGGGTTAAGTTCATGATAATGGGAGTAACATAACATTTTTGTGTTTGTGTTCCACTCATATTGGCAGTGTTTTAAAGAACCGTTCATTACTTGAATGATCATGGTTATTCTTTAGGTCCGTTAATATCAGCCACTACTAATGCCTCTCTCATATCCAGAAATGGGAGCTGGTTGAACCACTTCTACGCCAGCAGGACCTGTGTCTCGCCATCACCGCTTTCACTGCTGGGTCAAAGGTCAGAATGGAGCCATGCAGCATGAAGGAGCCCCGTCAGGTGAGTCAGATAGATGGACGGACGGACAGACAACAACGTTAGTTACAAAGAAAAGATCCGGCAACGGTTCTAAACTAGAAGCAATCCGTCATAGAACTCATACGGTACCAGACACCGTGGGTTCTGGTCTAATATCTGATCAGCATAACACTGATGTTCCCCTAACTCTATTTTGTCTTTGTAGGCTTAAAAAGCCAAACCCAACAGTATCTGGCATTCATTTTCATCATATATCTGTGTGTGTGTCACTGTGTGATCTAAAGATCAGCGAGGCATTAAACGGGCCACATGCCCGATTAAAGGCAAGTTACTCCCAAAGAAATACATGATCTGAAATACACTAAGGGTCATAGAACAACCACTTCCATTTATTTTCTAGAAATGTCTGTAGTTACATGAGTAAAATGTAATCAAAATCCAGGAATAATAAACTGTATATAACAGAAAATACCAGTGGTGTTGATCTCTCCATATGCCCAACTCTCTCTTCATCATTCCATTTTTCGATCGAAACCTTCAACTCTCCGTACGTCCACATCTCTCTCTTCATCCCCCCCATCACCTAATCTTTCACTCTCTCCAACCTTTCAGTTTTTCCATCCACCTCATGCATCTAACCCTACAGCTCTCTATCATCTCTCCATCCACCTCTCCGTCCATCTCTTCATCCCTTTGTCTCCATATCCTTTCAAATGTCCATCCCTCTCTTTCTTCGTGCTTCCATCACTCCGTCCCTCCTGGAGTTGGACCAGCTCCGTTGTTGATTTATAGGAACAAAGCGGGAGTTCTAACTTGAACCATGTGTGTGTGTGTTTGTGTGAGTGTATATGTGGGACCTAAGCCAGTCAGTCCTCTCATACACAACTATCAGTATTAAGTCAGTCTACCCGTCAGTCTACCATCAGTATTCCTAGGCTCAAAAGAAGTGCATTAGGTAGGACATAGGGTGCCATTCTGGACACGTCCTCCATCTGTTTGGTCCCAGGAGATCCATCGCACAAAATGGGTTCATGTAGTTCTACTCTATGGAATAACCCTGGCCTGACTCCTAAATGCCCCCCTACACCCTTTATAGTGCGCCAGGACCACCAGGCTGTGATCAGAAGTAGTGTGCTGTGTAGGGAACAGGGTGCTTTTTGGGCGGCGGTTTTCCTGGTGAGAGGTCCACCCCACAGCAACCAAAGAGTACTGTTATTCCAGAATAATAACACAAATCACTGACTTTAGAGACACGTTTCCCACTGTGAGACTGGCCATAAAGCCACATGTCAGTAATGTTGAGGGGCCAGATGTTGTGAGTCAGAGGTTGTCATGCACACTGTCAACAGGGATTGGAGCGGTGTGTGTGTGTGTGTGTGTGTGTGTGTGTGTGTGTGTGCGTGTCTCGAAGCCCACGTACAGCTGCAGCCGGAGTTAGAATCCGACCCACTGCTCTTTCAGCAAAAGAACTCTGTCCCCTCTCCTTCCAATTAAGCTTAAAATATAAGCATAACATAGGAATGAATAGAAAAAGTAAAGCTCCATATAATTTGAAGGCAAAATGAAAATGTTTATCCTCTGTTTATATATACTCAAGGAATTTCCATGGAGCATTAAACATTAAGGGTAATGGTCACCCTGAATGACAGGTCACTAACAAGCAGATCCGGTTCCAGGCAGCAGCGACATAGACGGTTCCTTAGGGCCTCCAACCGCTAGGGGGCCCCAGATAAAAAATGTCACATAGGTCCCTCAAAAGACTGCCTGCTAACAAGTAGAGATGAATAACACTAAAATAGAGAGAAATAAAATTAGACATGAACATCATTAAGATAGAGATGTTTTTTGCTAAACGAGAAAAGAATAACACTGAACTATAGATTTAGAACACAAGTGATGAATGACATAGAACTGGAGATGGTAATTAACAGAGAGCAAACAAAAGAATCCACAGTAGCTCCCCAGAAATACACTGCATCGACCACAGGCGTTTTTGAATTCCAGTAACAATGTGGAAATGTTGAGATGATTAAATTCCTGGATGTACAGCGAGAGTGGACTTAATTATAAATCTTGATTACCAGGACACTACCTTCACCGGTATAGACTTTACTATCAACACAGGCACAAGACAAAGCTGGTTTTGGTTAGCTGTGTTTTGGCCAGTCAGAAACTGTTGTTGTTTGAAGTGTGATCTTATTCATTTATCATCAGCCCAGGGGATAAACCCTGTCTCGTCTCTTCCAAGCCATTCAGAACCACTCCATTTATCTGCAAGCCAATTGTATGCATCCCAAATGTCACTCTATTCCCTGCATAGTATCCTACTTTTCACCAGGACCTAAAAGGCTGTCATAATAAAAAGTTTTAACATCTAAAGTAGTACACGAAATAGGTTGCAATTTGACCGTGCCGGCTCCTCTCAAATCACCCTTGTGTACCTCAGAGACTCAACCCCCTCATGCTCTCTACAAACCTGTCTTTTCCCACATGCCCTCACAGAGCTCTCATCTCCCTCATGCTCTCACAAAGCTGTCTCACTTCTGTCAAGCTGTCGAGGAGCTGTCTCACCTCCGTCATGCCCTCACAGAGCTGTCTCACCTCCGTCATGCTGTCACAAAGCTGTCTCACCCCCCTCATGTTTCCCACAGAGTTGTCTCACCTCCGTCATACTCTCATAGAGCTGTCTCACCTCTGTCATGCTGTCACAGAGGTGTGACAGACATTTTCACTGTTTCATCTGTAATGTGACCCCCAGAACAGAAGCATCTAAGCACATTTTTTACTGAATAAAGGCTTGCTGAGTTTTCAAAATGATGTCAGTCTTTGGAAGGCAACTCTGTATGTTGGATCAACTATAGGCCTAAGTGCTGAGGCAAACTCGCAAACCTGCTGGAGATGGTTTCCTTACATTTGTACTTTGAATCAAATAAAATGTCTGGAAGTGAGTTTAATTCAAAGAATGTTGTGGAGTAAAACATTTAAAATACATGTGGCCTCCAAATGACACAAACTTCATATTTCCCTCCATGGTATGTAGATGTTTAGGATACTAACAGCTGTATTTTAGCATATGCATTGATTTGTTCATTAATTATATGTTACACAAACACAAATAACATACCAGGACCATTTCCAAAGCAATTCCAATCTAGACCAATTGGTAACTAGACTAAGTTACAGGGTTTTGCACTAACTGAAATAATGTTTTTGACCTAAGATCAGAACTATTCGTTAAAAACCCAATCTGAGTTGTCCATATTGTAGGTCAGTCTGTGTGTCTGTGAAGTAGGTTCAATTCTACACAACGATCTCTGTATGGTCAAAATAAAAAGAATGCAGTGATTGTATTTCTGTGGTCCGCAGCTGGCCCTTCTACTGTTGTTCGGGTCTCTCCGTAGAGAAACTCTCAATCACTCTGATTGCCGTAATCCACGGCTGAGTCAGAACCCATTACTCAACTCTAACTCAAACCTTCTGGTCCGCTCGGATCCCAAAACGCCCCAGACATTATGCAGGGTCTGTTCATCTGTCCACCACACTACTAGAACATATAGGAACGTCTTAGATACAGAGGATGTATTCATGGTATGCTGCCGAAAGGACATTATGGGGCCAGTGTCAACATTAGTTGTTTGTTCCAATAAGCTGCTTATTAATGGGTTGTCTCTCTTCACTTCTCCTCTTGCTATCTCTTCCCTCCCTCCCTCCCTCCCTCCCTCCCTCC